>CM023453.1:174957647-175079279 GCA_013339765.2 Haemaphysalis longicornis
AGATATAAAGGCGAATTTTTTTCGTGGCGCTAGCATTTGGCAGCGCGCGTACAGTGGCTCATTTTCTTTGTGGCTTTGTTATAGCTGTTGGGTTTTAGAAAAACCACACACTTTTCAATGTTCATGGGCATCAAAGTACCGCAAAACAACCGTAAACTGTAAGCCATATAAACTACCTATCCTGCCGCTTTAGGAGTGATGCTGTCTATCATGGCTTTTAGTATTTTTCGCTCAGGCGTTGTATACGCCTGTTGGGAAACACCCAAAATAACGCCGAAACTCTACGACGGCACAAGCGATACTACACCCTCAAAATATATTTTCATTTAGTAAAATAAAAGAAGAACGAGATAGCATACGAATGCCTTTATGCCTCCTTGTCCTCTATTTTGGTATGTTCGTTATTTTATTAATGGTGGTAGGAAGAAAGCGCCGAAAGAATTTCGAGTTCAGTTTATTGCGGAAATGTTTTCAGAAATGAACAGGGACTCTAGTCCTCATGGTTCTTTTATCATTTATAACGTCCAGCCCATTTACCAGTGTCGTATAGCAACCAGGGACCAAAAAATGCCCGTCTCGATTATCGTTTTGAACATCGATTGAAAAAAGCGCACCGTAGTTAATCCCGAAAACCATCTTTTTTTATACCAAGCGAGGCGAAAGAAGCCTCAACTGCCTTTTCAATTGCCTAGCACACAATATAGAAAACATATTCGGGACAACGTTGCTTTATAAAAGATCGATAGTTCTTTGCAGGGACATAACTGGCGAGATGGAAACATAGTGTTTTACATCGTTTTTCTCGGCGCCAGAATCAACGACGCAGTTGTCGCTTCTCCGCAAATGTGCTGGGATGCTTTTACGAAACGGCATGTTCCGTCTCCGCTCCACGACTGATATTCTCGGGGCCGCTAATGGAATCGAAAACGCTTCAGGCCGCTTGGCGGAGGTCTCCGCCGCAGGCTGTGGTGGCTGCGGGCGCACATTTGATATGACGTGCGATGCTGCCTATCAAATTACCACGTTCGCGGTAAACGGACCCCGACATCCCTCACAGCGTCCGGCTCTGCGCCACAACATCCCAACATCGGTGCCCCCACCGTGACGCCTTCTATCGATTCACGGCTCTAGCAGGAGGCCGGCAAATGCGTATTTTCGAAATCGACGCTCGTCCTTGCTGGACATTTCAGCTATATCTGCCTCGCGGATTTTTCCTAAAAATTACATTTAAAAAACTTCTATTTTTTGTAGTAGTGTCTCGTTCTTACCGCCATGCGTAGCCTTGTGTCTACCCGAAACTAACGGGGGCGTAAAGCATCGCATTCTGTTTTAAGAGTCTATCTACCTGGCTAAAAAATAAACAGCTCAAATTCGAATTTTTGCGAGGCTCTCGAGGCGTAACCGTTGCATTCACGTTCAGTCAGCGACCATAATGCTGTCAAAGTGACATAAAAAACAGAAGTTGCTGCCAATCCTCTACATCTTGCTTTTACCAAATCCACGCCCCCCTAAACCGATAACTCCAACCCCTGAGTAAACATAAAAAAATTAAACTGAGTTGCACCTTGAATGAGATTTGCTGAAACCGCGTAACTGTGGTTCTTTTGTGTCGGCCGTAACGTGAACGAGCGCTCGCGCGACAATGGCAGCGCCGTCGCCGCTCAAGTTCTGCGGTTCGCGCAAAGAACTCGGCAGCTAAATGCCAGTGGTGGTGCGCTTCCTCCCTTCTCCCTCGAGGAACCCGCCCCTGGTGGACCACGGCAGACTATACCGGTGGGTGCGGTAACCTGCTCCTACGCCATAGTGACGCATGGCCTACAGCAGACGGACGAAACGGTTCGACCCACAACAGCTCCGCTGTTAAAATAGGCAGTTTCATTTCAGCATTACTGCCGTGATTTTCATTGCGAGAGAAAATTACGAAGTGCCTCATTGACACAACTTTTCGTTCGTGTGTATTAATCACTGCAAGTACTCTTGCTAATTCCAGATTTAAACGAACGGTGCAAAAAATATTCCCCCGCATTCCCCGAGGGGGAGAATGTGAAAGTGCGAATGCACGGTTGTCGGCCCGCTTGAGGCGCTTGCGCTCGGCCCCCGCAGCCACCGCCTCGCCGCCTTCTCTTCCATCTCTTCCATCGGGTTTGTAGTATCACGTGTACACCACGCAGTTATCAAGCCGCTATAACGCCGCTGAGTCGCCAACGCACGCGAACCCAGCTGACGACGTAGTTTGAATGCGTTAAAATATATAAGGCGCGTCACTAACCCTGATATCACCGTCGCGTCCGTGGCTTGGTCGGTATAGCGTCGCGCTGCGGCCGCAAAGTCCTCGGATCGAAACCTGGCGCCGGATGCTGTTTCTTTTTTTATAATATAGAGGAGCACTGCGGACGCCGACGAGCCGCCGCCGCCGCCGCCCGCCGCCGCGGCGGTGGGTGGTTTTTGGGGTCGCTTATAAAGTGCAGTCGCACTTAAAATATCCGCCTTCCTTGGCATCCGTCCTAGTGAAATAGGTGCGTCATGCTCCATTTAACACGCTAGCTTGTGGTACACCATCAATGGGGCCATTTCGTAAAGGGGCGGTGACGTCTCTGGATCGGTGAGACATTGACCCGTGCTTCATTATTGACTATTGCATTCAATCCCAAATGTCTCTAGACTAAAGCGGGATTGTTGTTGTTTACCCGTACAGAGAAACTAGCATTAGATTTCACTCATCATAGGCGTTAGGTACCGCTTTGCGAAACCCAAGACGACACATGATGGGTTTCTGAAACCCATTGCACACTGGGTTCTGAAACCTATCGTACAAAGCTGCCTTTCCTCCAGTGCGTGTTGCTTGGACATCCATCTCATCAGGGAGACAAGGAAAGCTTCTCTTTAAAACGCCATTACCTTTCACGAGGCCTCTGGAACTTACCATTCTTAACAACCTAAAGTGTCAGCTTACAGAAAACGTGAGTTTCGCTTTAAATTCGCTTTTTTCTGGCAGCGCAATCGGCCTTTTGAACCGGCATAGGTCACACAGTGTGGCGCATTTGTTCCTCTTCTGTCGTGGCTACCATCAGAACAAGCTTCGAAGGAGTACAGCGGAGAAGAGGAAAAGTACGACGACGGCGAACGGGCAATTCCTGCGCATAAGTGCTTTTGCCTGCCTGTTCGTGGCGCTCTCGGGAAGAATGTGAAAGTACGAATGCAGGAGTTGAATTTGCGCGGTTCGGTAATGTTCGCGAAAGAGAGATCACACACACACACACCCACAACTACAACAAAGAAAGATGCATTTATTTACAGACACCTATTTGTGTTGTCGTTTTTCTTTGATTGCTAGAGCGGATCTCAGCTTTGAAATTTCGTGTCAGTACTCCTTTAAGCGGGTGCGTTAGCCCTTCTCACGCCCCGATTCCTGGCCAATCCCCCACGTGGTATGTTGCCATGTCAGCGGCCAGCAGCGCGCGCCCTCTCCCCCCCCCCGTTGCCAAGGAAGACTAGGAGATTCCTGGCCAATCTCCCACGTGGGTATGTGTGCCATCTCCCCCCGTTGCCAAGGAAGACGAGGAGCGCGCGCACCCGCAGCTGTTGCTATGTGGACATACGGCGGTCAACGGAATTCAGGGTCGCTTATAAAGTGCATTCGCACTTAAAAACGTTCCGGGCCTGCCAGTCATGGAGAACTTTCTGAAGCAAATTCGGAAATCCATGTGAGGTGATGCCGAATGGAGCGGAAACTTGGCGTCTTACTAAACAACATCTACTAAACTTAAATCCGCTCAACGGGTCGTGGAACGATTAATCATCGTAGAAGCACTTAGCGACAGAAAACGAGCTTCCTGGATCAGAAAACAAACTAGAGTGGGAGATATCATAGTTCAAATAACAAAAAAGAAATAGATTTGCGCTGGCCACGTAATTAGGTGAAATAACAATCGGTGGGCTACCAGGGTTACCGACCGGACACCTACAGACTGGTCTAGAATAAGAGCAAGGCCACTAACTGGATGGAGTGTCGAAATAAGGACATTCCTAGGCAAAGAATGGAGTAGAGAGGCGCTGGACAGGAGTGGTTGGAGGTCGTTGGGACAGGCCTTCGTCGTGCGGTGTACCAAGTGGCCTGTTGTTGTTGTTGTGGTGGTGGTGGTTGTTGTTGTTGTTGTTGATGATGATGATGATGATGATGATGATGATGATGATGGTGGTGGTGGTGGTGGTGGTGGTGGTGGTGGTGGTGATGATGGTGATGATAATTATGATTCAAGCAGCCGCGCCTCCGACAAGAGAGAGGGGCTGCCAGCTCTGTGGTTTCTGTAGCCTTCAGTTTTCTCCAGCCTTGCTATTTTTTTTTTAATTTCGCTTAGAAACACCACAATTTACATGCACTAGTACAAATAAATATCGATCGTAATCACGCCTGTGCAAGCTCAAGTTATGTGAAGTGGTAGCAGTTAGTCATGGTATGTTGGAGCGAAAAGTGACCTTGGCATTGAAGGAATCTGAACTTTTGTGTGTATCTATTAAAGAAACACGATGTGTAAAGTTGCGCAGCACGTACCTAGAAAACGTTCTTACATGTATGCACGACATGTCCGCGCGAATCTATTACCGACAGTTCGGGCTCGCAATCACGTGCATCTTTTTGAAAAACGGCCTGTTTCAATGAAACAATATTTTCTTCCAAGGCGCTGGACTGGGCTAGCTGGTACATGTTTGATTGGAAAACGAATCTCGTTCATGCGAAACATGACTTTTCACACATGCGCATGATGTTGCCGGAAGGGTATTTCGAGGCGTTCAAGTGCTTGTTCGCTACAGTTGTTAGTGCCAGCTTGTCCCGTCGTTTTCTTCTGTGTGTTTTCTGCTGGTTTTTATTCCAATCAATATTGTCTTCCAATAGCTGGATGAGAAAGATATTTCGAGTGGACGATTACTCGATCGTAAACGGGAGATTGCCAAATCATGGTAGCCGCTATCCTTCGCCTGGAGAGAAATTCCTTTTAGGCTATAAATGCATACTGACTCCGTTGGTTTAAATGCAACCAAATATACCTTATGTTTGTGTACTGCAGCAAATAAATTTATCCGGTGTTTTTTTTTTTTGTCAGTGCGCCGCAGCCGTGAGCACAGTCGTGCTTGAAGTTTAAATCCTGCCAACGCCTTCCAGGCGCCGATCGAAGCAGCGACGTAATTTCAGCCGATTATCCATAAACCCTATTGCGTCGCGCCACCGGTGTCGAACATAAGCGATTTAGACTCTTTGTAAAGGGATTTTATTCCAGTGATGCAATTAGCCCGCCGATCCGCCGGACTCGTGCAACATATCGGTGGGCTGTACCGTAGCACATGTGCTCGCTGAAGCATTTCAGCATACACAACGGGGATATACAGAGGGCGATAAAAGGAACACAAACAACTGAGCGCACATCTTCCGACGTATGTTGTACCGTCTTGCTGCAATATCGACAAAGTGAACACATGTGCCCTTCGTACCGAGTTTTTGAGAGTATGACCTAGGCTTAGGAGATGTGCTTCATCAATAAGCGACGCCGGAGTTTGTTTTGAGGCGTTGTAGGAGGCTATGGGCTCTATTGATCGTATATTTTTTAATCCCCCTTGTACAGCTGTACCGTGTTCACCAAATGCTTCGAGAGCTCTTAAAATAATTTAGCGAAAATGTAGCGGATAAATTTATGAGGAAGCAATTTATAACGCGCATTAGCAACTACTAATGCTTCACGCATTTGAAGCGCCTCCTTAAAAACACTGCCTAAGTACGTGCGGCTAGGAATGGGCCATAAAAACTTGCAGAAATTTAAACAAAACGTGGAACTATGCATTTCCTCCTGTAATGAGTTTTTCACAGGGCAAAATGTTTTTGGGCCGGTTTAATCAGATTTCTCCTTACAAATGCAACCCCTGAATTGGTACTCCACGTTCCCCTGAGTACTTTTACGAGGTCTACATTTAGTATATACGACAGTGAGTGCTTGTTCTGGGGAACCTGTACTGTTGTACTGTCGCCGAAGACAAATCGATTCATTGTGCTGTTTCCTACGCCCTCTGTACATCTAGAATTTTTACAGTGAACCGGCATGTGTCTCGGTGTATCCAAATTTAGCTGGAGCGGATAAATTGAAGTAGCAAGGCAATTTTGCATTGAACCTGTTTAGGTCTAGGTTTCCACCGGTGTAGGACGCAAATTATTCGCACCCAAGAGCTAGTATTCTGTTTCCTTATTGGAGGCCTCCTTCTGGTGTGTCGTTTTGGCCGATGGTGTTCCCGTGCGGCTTGAACGGTTTTGGGATCGACTTTCTGGCCGGCGTCTTTCACGTCTAAACACGCGCGCGTCACCGGTTGCCTATTTATACGTACACAGGGGTGAGGGAGGGTGTGAAGGGGGAATTTGGATTGCCCGCGCAGACGGGGATAAAGCGTTCATCGGTGACATTCCCGTTTTGCGGGCGGGAGATTCGTACATACATGCTTTGTCACCATGTTATAGAAGTTCCCAATGTAGATGCGAGTCCACTGATGGTACATAAAAGCCGCTGTATCACCTTTATCCCATATGGTCTGATTTGGTGCTCGTTGTGTGCCTTCATTCCAACGCTCTATGGCGACCTTTGTCACAATTTCAACTGCTAAAAAGGATATCTTTCTACGTCATTTCACCTGGTCTGCGTGTCTCAGAAAATTGGCCACTAAGCGTAAAGAGGCCTTCATGATAAATCAAACAGCGGCGATTATTACAGCACGTCCATATCACCGCATCACATTACTCGCGACGGATGAAGTATTAAATAATGATGCGCACTGCTAAAGATCTCGCCATCTTTATGCTGGAGAGCTTCCAACGAACGTTAAGCACTGACTACATCGCCACTACTTTGGGCTACAGAGCACACATCACCCGAGGAGGGCCGGGGCAAGACTCTATCAACAATGAAGTCCAGCTGATTACTGGGCGAGGTTTTCAGTCGAGAACTCCGCTGGTGCGGCAAAGCTGCTTACTCAGGTCTGAGCTGTCAAGCTCAGTCTCCCACTGCTCGTGAGTTGGGTTAGGGCAAACCGACAGCTAATTCGCGTAAGCAAATACTCTTCATCCGACAATGATCTTTACGGGATCAACGTCAGAAACATGTGGCTAGGATGCGGCACTTTTTTATGAGATTTCAACTAATTATTAGCCTTTTGAGTAACCGCATGGCGGCAGCGTTGTAAGCCGGCAGCTTTGGTACAGATGCGGATACGCCAGGGCATTTATTTTTAAAGCACGCGGCTCCATTGGATCTCCTGTCTACAGTGCCGTTCGCTTTCCCTCGGCGTACACACCCGCCTGTCTGAACCTTACTCGAGGCAGTCATCCAGAAATGGCCGTTAGAGATCCCGGACTTCTGCTGGCTCTGGCAGAAGGTTCACTCCGTGTTCGGCAGCGGCCGGAAATTCCGCAGTGTGCCTGGCACGTCCAATTTTTCTTCCTCCGCCCAATGGTTGAGGTCTCGGGAGACGTCGTTAACGCTACCGTGGAGACTCCTTCGCCTAACGTTTGCACATCGTTTCGATTCTGTACGTTCAACCGTGTAGCGTTCTCTACAGGTTTTTGGCTTAGAGGCCCTTTTCTTCGATAACACTATACCCAAACGACATTCTTTTGCTGTTGACTGCCGCTCCTGGTGAGGTCAACAGAAAAGTGGCGTATATTCTGTCGGCTGCTGGGCTTGCTATCAAGGCGCTATCCTTGACTGGACTGCGGACAACACCAATTCCTTAAAACTGCTCCTTCCCTTTGCGCTAATAGTGATCGTAACGCTTATGTACTTTCCTTTGTTCGTATAAAGTACATATTGTCAACACTGCCCGTGTTCACGCACATTCTTGACGCTCCATTTCACTGTTCCCAGCTTCACGTAATGCTAGAGTTACAGCCTTCTGCCTCTGTTGCACAGAAACGAGCTGTTAAAAGAGATTAGCTGAATTCCGCTTCAACCTAAGCACGTGTTCCTGTTCTGTATATCGTATTACCACACCAATGTTCATTGCGCAGGTTACGTATAAACCACTTTGTTGCCAGTTTTAAAACCCATGGTAATGTGCCCATTGTCACGGCTCATCAAATGCACCCACCCAGTTTTTTGAAATGAAGTAATGAAGGCCTGTTTGAAGCGTGCGCTTGAATGAAACTGTCACCTTACGCCGCTTACACTACCCTACCAACGCACGAAATGTGGCGCACGATCCGAATGGGACATGCCTTTCATGGAGGTTTTAAAGCGCCGCTTCTTTCGCGCTCGCAGACTATGTGGTTGTGAACGATTATTTTTCCCTCTGGACGTGCTCGTTCACCGCAATAGTGCTCGGCCTTGACGCTATTTCGCGGTGCACAGGCGAGATTTTTCAGTATAATTTGCTCTGCATTGTGTATCTTTCCTTGTGTAATACTTCTTTACTACCTTGCAGGAGTGTAGAGACCTAGTTCATTCGTAAAACTCAGGAGAGGAGAAAACAGTATGACCCTTTTCCTGCAACATGAAGAGACAACCGCAATAACGTCATAGGAGTGTTTGTATCGACTAATTAACATTCTCTTTCAGAGTTTCATATTTTAATTTATGCCTATTACAGATATAACACAGGCTTCGTGCTTGCTTACGAAATGTTTATTAAGTTTTTCACGTGCTACAACACGATGGAGTTCGCATTGCGGGCTGTCCGGTATGCTACCAGAGCTGAGGTTACCAAGCCCTTCTGGAGGACAGTGTCTAGAAAATGCAAATTCGGAGGGTACCTTTCTAATGAAAATATTTCTTACAAATCATCCCCGACAAGTGATCATTCTACGTATGCATTGCAGACATTACCCTGATGAAGCAATGAGAAACCTCGCACACGTGACTTAGGCAATAAGTTTAATGCATATTAATTTCTTTCCTTGCATATATTCCCTTGGAGCGGGGTACTAGATTGGGCTATTAATAGCTAAATTGGGCTATTTTGCTTCGAGTTGGCGTTGAATATTTTCTTTTGCTATGTGGCTATTTTGGGGCCACATGCCACCGTGCTCTACTCCGCCCCTTCCACCCCCAACTGCGCAACGCGTCTCCCTCAAACTGGCGCCTCTGGGATGGGGGCGCATGCCGAACCGATTTACTTGCGTATTTGCAGGCTTTCCACATGCTGGATTTCCACGAGCTAGCAATAAGTGGAAAATCAAAGGTCTTGAGCTTGTGTTCTCCTCGTGAAACGGACGCATTCGGGAGGTAATACATCGCCTGGGGGAAAACTTTGACCGTGCCAAGTCGGGACAAATTGGAACTATGTTCATGTGGAGAAACGAGCCTTGCAGCGACAATCGGCTGACCTGGTCCCTTCGTTCCCGAACCAGGCAAGAGTACAGGAGTGGGCTGACAAACATGATTACACCATTGCTGAAAATTTTTCTCTCCGCAGCGCATATAGAACCAACACCCTCAAGAATAAAAGGTATTAAAAGAGGCATACCAGTGCTGCTGACGACAACATGCGCCCAAGAGAGGATTATCCCCATGATTACACCTCCCAGCTGAAAAACAGCCATAGGCCCAGCAAATTATGGGTTTGAAAATTATGTATTAAGCACCCATTGGTGTTCCAAATTGGATAGCCGATTGCACACCCGTTTGGCGTTCTAAATAGGAAAGCCAATCAGTGCCTAAACAATGCCTGACCGACCAACGGGAAGGCCTGTTGACTCCTATAATTGGAGGTCCCCATTGAACTTCCAATTAAACCTAAATTTACAGCACTTTCGATTGATTCCATCGCATTGGCGCAGCCATTCGATCTGATCGAGCTGCCGCTGCCTTGCGGGAATGGATGAGTACTTTTATTTCTCGGTTTGTACACAGGGTAGACAGTTGGATTTTCAAGTAATCTTTCACAGGCCATTCTCCATACCGTGCTCAGCCCCCGTCAGGCTAGCTGGACCTTCGCAAAGTGAGTGTAAAAAGGGTAAAATACATTAAGATTATATTAGGCCGCAGTTTCCCATAAGAACCTGCCTAGAAATAACAAGAAACTGAAAGGTGGGGTGTCGTGAGCACATATCTTCGACAACGTTCCATGCATTGGCGTACTGCGTGGCATGGCGATATCGTGAGCCCATCAGTCGCAACGGGAACAGTCCTGAAATATGGATACGCAAACAAACTCATTATTAAGAATACTGCTCATGCTACGCGGAGTGGAAATGGCAAGGAAAAATGAACCAGGCTTGTAACGTCTGCGACAGTCCTCGTATTCTTTGCGCTAAGCCTCCCATTAAGCTCTTCCGAAGATGCCAGGCTTGGCTGCACTCAGTGTAAATATGCATTTTGAAATACCTGCTATAGGTAGACAACATCATTGTCACCAATTGTCACATTCTTGCAGAACCCCTTATGTTTCCAATGACTGCAAGTGAAACCGACCAAAAACATCACCAACCACCAACACCCCATCGGATACATACCACCAACGCCTAGGAGGCGTTAATACCACTCATCCGCTGTACGCTTATGGATTGGATTGTATTGGATCGTGCATGTGTTTTGAAACATTTTGCTACTCGTGTCACAAAATTTTCTTTAGTTTTTGCTTGTTATCATAAATTTTGATAACTTCTATCTTTGAATAGCTTATTTAAATATTTAAAAAATGTGCAAAGATTGAACATTTTTGAATCTTTCAAATGAAGGTTGAGCGAATGGTTGTCGTTCAGCTGTAACTCTGTTGGGTGAAATGAACGTCGAACATGTTTTTTAATTCAACAGGCCCGTTACAGCTTAGCATTCTACTTTTCCAAACGCACTCAATGCGAAACACCACAGCCAATTTCATTTCACATAGACAATTTCATTTTACATAGACAATTTCATTGTAATTACATTTGATCAATGTATGGTTCCATTCAGTCACCCCATTGTACTTATATAATTAAACCAGTTCCAATTATTGGAAGGTAGTGACCAATATGTTTGCCCTGTGAACGGCAAACTTTTCTTTTTGGATCATCATTTGGAGCACGCACAATTTGTTTAATAAAATTGGAAGCAACTATCAAATTGGGCAATAAAATTGAACCGAATGTGCTCTGTTACAGTTCAAATTTGGACGGAATTATTCCAATGGGACAATAAGGACGATTAACAGATTGTAAATTCAAATTTAGAGCTGCATTTGGAATTGAACATACCACCTTCATCTGGCTCGACGTTCTAAAGAGGTCGCAGCACTGGTGACATTGGATGTGGCCAAAGCGTACGATTGCATTGAACATAGAATACTTTTAGAAAAGATGGTGCGCTTATCTCTCCCGGAATATATTATTTCCTGGGTCAGGTGGTTTTTAACAGGCCACAAATTCTTTATTGCCCAGCACGGAGTCACCTCCTCGAGTTACAGTCAATCGCGAGGTCTACCACAAGGATCCGTCCTGTCTCCGGTGTTATTTAATGTGTTGCTGAGCGAGGTGCCCGTTATTGCGGGAATTCAATCATATTTGTATGCTGATGATTTAGCCTTTTTTGCATCGTCAAGGAATATACATTCTTTGCACCAGTCCCTGCAGCTGTACCTCTCGATCTTAGGATCGTGGCTAGACGGGCTCTGACTATCCTTAAATGTCGGAAAGTGTGCCCTCCTGGCATTCCCGGTTCAAGACCCTGTTTCCATTTGTCTGACATACCGACAGAAAATAATTCCACAAGATACTTCCCTGAAATATCTAGGAGTGATATATGAGAACAATCTAAATTGGCGTCCTCATAACGATTATACTGCGGCCAAAGCGGGGAGGGCGGTTTCACTGTTAAAAGATTTTGCAACATGAATTCGGGTATGCGTAGAGACATTCTCCTCATGCTCTACCGCCTATACGTTCGACCTATTCTAGAATTCGGATCCATCCTTTTTTCAAGTTATCCGTTTTATAAGCTACGTCTATTGATTACACAAGAACGACAAGCTTTGCGCTTGTGTTTGGGTTTACCGAAGTACGTCCCTATTCGGGTATTCCCCGATTCAAAGTGTTGACAGTAGAGGCATACCTTCGTGTAATGGAATTGCCTATTTCAAGGTCGCAAATGGTCTTTGTTCACTCCCCATCGCATTTTTTCGCTCAGCCATGGCCCAGGTACAAACGCCCGCAAGTGGTGTTTGTACAGTCTCTATTAGCTCCATTAAACGTCAACATTCTCGCGATTCCTTCCTTTGAACCTCGAAATGCGATCGTGGAAATTGATTTTGATAATATTTTCCCCTCCAATTCCAAATATTTGCCGGAGAAGACTATATCTGGTCTTCTAATCACCCATTTAGAGAAGTTTCCAACCCATGTGGTTGTAGCCACAGGTGCGTCTGTTCAGGAAAGAAAGGTTGGTATTGGTATCTTTTCGCCTGCACTTGACTGGGCATTTTCTTTGCGGCTACCCAATTTCACAACAATATTCTTGGCAGAATTTTTGGCGATTGCCCTTGCTATTAGAAAACTCAATGAAGACAATTCGACAGTGATTATTGTGACGGACTCGCTTTCAGTCTGCTTCACCCTATCTAATCCAAGATTTACCCCTCTAAGCCGAACGCTCTCGATGCTCCTACCACCCTATGTACAACAAATCCGCCTGGTCTGGGTTCCAGGACACAGGGGTATCCACCTTAATAAAACCGCTGATTATCTCGCAGGTGTGGCATTGAATGGACCGCTGGTTGATGCTGTGCCCCCCATAGCCCAAGTTGTTGCATTCAAGGTTTCGCAGGTATAGCTCGCTGGACAGCCTGCACCCAGACAGTATCTCGGGATACCCCGAAATTGAGCACCTCCGGTATGCGTGGAAGAGTGATGTTGTGCAGTTGCGATTGTGCGAGGTCACATTGACCAGCTTTCGCTGCCGAGTGCCCAATTTGAATTTCTACCTTCACCGTGCACGCATAGCGCCTTCGGCCCAATGCGAGTTTTGTTTTTCCTGATAAACGTTTCATCTCTCTTTCTCAAGACGAGGGAACAATCGAACATTTCCTGCTGTCTGGCCGGCGGTTCTCCTCTATCCGAAATCGATTCCTGGAGGTTCCCCTCCGGCGCCTGGGTCTTTCCTTGTCTGTATAGAATTTACTGTCAGTTGGGGCATCGGGTTTAGGTTTCTGCCACTGGGATGTTTGTCGCGCCCTTCACGCTTTCATTTCACAATCCGGTCGCCTACCCTGTTAAAAGACACTTCGTACTTTGTTTCTCTGGTACGTGTAGTATCTGTGTTTACTTCAGTATGTCAAAATTGCCAACATCACTTCCCTCACACTCCACAGCTCTATTTTACCCTTAGTTTGAATTCTTGACCAGTTTCCCCAATCTGACTTGGCCAATCCCCCAGAGTGGATACGCGCCACTGATTTTTGGTTCCAACCAACCAACCAACCAATTCTTGTTATGGCTCCAACCAACCAAGCAATCAATTCTTTTGTCAGCGTACAACTATCACTTATGGTAGAAACAATTCTCCGCCTATAGGTATTTCTTGACCCGGGCTAGCCAAAACATGGTTATCTCGACATAAAAGTAAGATAAAAGCACTACTCCCGCGATCACAGCTGATGGTTTCTGGTAAGCGCCATACTAGGCCTTCGCGCTTGTTTCCATCAAGGTGGGTCGATGGAGTCGATGGCAGATTTGTCAACAATGGAGATCGACCCGCACTCTTACGCTTCAGAAGTGAGTGTTTTGATCTGGTTCTCTAGGATTGCCGTGTTATTAATGTCAAGTGCCTTAGTGAGGCCGAACTCTAGAAATGTGGGGAATAGGGGTGAATGTGGGGAAACGTGAGGAAATGTAGGGGGGAAAAGTGGGGAATAGTTCTCGTTGGGGATATTGTGCTTTAACCTGACCTTGCCGCCTTGTGTAGACACTCCTAATGGGAAACCTGTCATTGTTAGCAGGATGAACTTACCCACTTCCTCGCATCAACGAATTCTGTTGAACGTCATGTGTTTCACCAGTCTGCCGCCAGATAAATGCTAGCAATATATAGGCTTCTACTAATGCAAAGTTTTTCGGGGATTCTTACTCATGAATGCTGTTACTGTTCCCCAGTACCCCGGGCGTTCGCACCGTTCAAACCACGCACTCAGGAACCGGTTCAAGGTTTGGACAGAGTTGCCGTCCAGGTTGCGTTGCATCTTGCTTGTTATGCCGTCTTGGCACGTCATGGAAGCTTGCACTTCCCTCCCAGGATTGGATAGTCTATGATTTTCTTTCTTTTCGCCAGTGTATGATTTTAGTTATCTTTTCAGGATCGTACAGTTATTGGTTGGGAATTGTTTATGTTGGGTTATCGTACGGTCCTTCGAGTCTCTGGAGTAAGATACCCGCTGTGTCTTTCCGTTCTATCTGTCTCTTCCGTGTCAACAAGATAGCGGCGAATGTTCCAGCCCTGTAAGTTGGTTTTCAGGACAGCCCTGTAAATTGGTTTGCTTAGTCTTCAATGTAAGCAGATCAGGACCGGCATGGCGCATCCGCAGTTGCGTATTTACTTGATTTTAAGTCGACTTCCTCGGCTTCGCTAGGCCTCCTACGCGTAAAATAGTCCAGCGTCGGCCTGGTTGTTCTTTGCCTCCTCCGATATGTGTTCGGTTGCTCCATCAACGCTCGCTGTTTTCACCATTCATCCGTGGCTGTTTTCACCGTTCACTGATATCACATTATTTTTTCATCGGCGGCTGACATCGCTGGAGGGACGATGCGCTGCTCGCACCTGACGGAAGGAGTCCCAGCCGTTGTCCCCCTCCTGTTTCGCAACCCGCCCGTCATCTGTAGTGCAGTGATTGAGCGGTCGCTTGCTACGTTTTTTTGTGCACTCAGTGACGTGACTTCTGTTGCTTCGTCTGTTATGAACATGAGGTGTGTGTATGTGGAGGAAGGGGGGGGAGGTGTTCACTTGCTGTACTGCCTGTCCGCGTGGTGTCCGACAGAGCCGCAATAGGGATAGGGCTCTACTGATATGACAGACGTTGTTTGCGCTGATACATTTACGCTTGCATATCCGCTCTGGGGGATGTGCATAAAATCTCTCAATATTAGTAGTCTGTTTCCTTTTACACTGTCCGTATTTTCCGGGACAGCTTTTGTAATCTGTGACTCTCACCAGGGCAGCTGTATGCTGTGATGTGGAAGTACCGTTCTCCCTGCCTTGCCTTTCTTGCGAATCGCTGCGAGGATATGATCCACGAGAGTTCCATTTCTTCGGCGGGCACACATTTGCTAGTAATCTGAATATGTGGCGGTATTGTTTTATGATTACCTTAAAACTGCTTAAACGTTTATTCACCATTCTTATCACTGTAGTTTTTCTTTGTTTCATGCAGCATATTTTAGGCTTGGTTAGCGCCACAAGTCGAGGACGGTTTGAGTCTTCATTGGGCGTTTCCCCGGCGACTCTCCTTAAACCCTCCAAAGTCATCACGGCGCACCTCCTCACAAAGAAGGCAAGCGCAGCTGTACGCGCTTCTTGCCGTTCACTTAGTACCTACTACCACGGGGATTGGTGGCGTGGAGGTACACCGCCCGAACTAATTTTTTCTTGCCATCTTGCTCCAAAACGTTTATTTGCGGCGAAACTGCTGCCAAGCGTTGCTTCAGGGCTCCTACACAACTGACGCAATACCGCTGTGCTCAACGCCAGTCGATTTGCACAGGGAGCAGTGGAAGGCCAACCCGAAATATATGCGATGTCTGCAGCCGCAATTGCAATCGCTTCGCTCATTAAAAAACAAAGTAGCATTCCCGCCTTTGCTGTACAATCAAACCGGCGCGTACGCACCTTGTCCTCTTGTCGCAAGTGTGGTTTGCGGTTTCATATTGTCACGAAGCCAAAGATCAGGCAGCCGTCTTGAAGGAAAAGCACGTTTATTGGAGCGAACTTGTGCTCCCCTCACAACTCTAAAAGTACCCGCCGTGGTGGCTCAGTGGCTAAGGCGTTGCGCTGCTGAGCACGGGGTCGCGGGTTCGATTCCCGGCCACGGCGGCCGCTTTTCTGATGGAGCCGAAAAGCAAAAACGCCGTGTGTGTACGAGATTTTCGGCGCACGTTAATGATCCCCAGGTGGTCAAACTAATCCGGGAGCCCTCCACTACGGCGCGCCTCATCGCCTGCGTTGCGTCGGCGCGTTAAACCCTACAATCAATCAATCACAACTCTAAACGTACACAGGCGGCGAAGCATCAGTCAACAAATTGTCGTGCGTTCGCAAGCGTCGGAGAGTCGAATGAATGCCGCGGCGTCTGCTCTGCAGGCTTTTATCTTTCGGCACGAGTGTTTCTCGAACCGTCGATGTACATCCATTGTAGATCAAAGAAGATTATTCCAGGCCAGTTGGCGTTAGGGCGAAACTCTCTCGTTATCCGAATAAGATAACCCGTACGTCATAAAAATAAAAGATGGAACATGCACTTCGCTTGGGACACAGATAACACAGCCGGGCGCGGCCGGGCAGTAAAAACAAACCATAAATAAACAAACCCAATACATGGTTCGCGGCATTACCCCCCCGATGCTAAAATAAAACGACAGTCCGAACAAACAACAACAAAAAAAAAGTCCATAATTTTGCCGCAGTAAGACTACCTCTTATGTGAGTTGGCCAAGACGTCGTAGAATCTGGTAGGATCCGAAATACCGTCGCAGAAGCTTCTCACTGAGTCCGAATCGTCGGATGGGAGTCCAAACCCACACAAGATCACCAGGGTGGTACTCGGCGTCTCGGCGTCGGAGATTAGAGCGTCCGGCATCCACCATCTGCTCGTTCGTTATACGAACTAGAGCGAGCTGGCGGGCCTCCTCCGCACGTTGAAGGTATCCTTGGACGTCGGCGTCGAGTTCGTCGTCTTCTACGTGCGGAAGCACGGCGTCGAGCGTCTTATTCGGCTGCCTTCCGTAGACAAGCTCCAACGTGTCATCTTGCGTAGTTTCCTGGATCGCTGTGTTGTGCGCAAACGTGACATACGGAAGGACTTCGTCCCAAGTCTTATGTTCAAGGTCGACGTACATAGACAGCATATCCGCGATCGTCTTGTTCAGACGTTCCAGTAGTCCGTTCGGTTGGAGGTGGTACGCCGTCATTCTTCGGTGGTCCGTGTTGCTGTAGAGTAACATTCCTTTCATGAGCTCCGCAGTGAAGGCTGTTCCTTGGTCCGTGATTAGGAATTCGGGGGCTCCATGCCGCAGCACAACTTGGTTCATGAAGAACTTTGCAACTTCTTGTGGAGTCCCCTCGGAAGAGCGGCGGTCTCTGCGTAGCGCGTCATGTAGTCTGTCGCTACGACAATCCACTTGTTCTCATATCCGGACGTACGGAGCGGCCCCACAAGGTCCATTCCAATCTGTTATAAGGGCCTCGATGGGACCGCGATTGGCTGCAGAAGTCCGGCGGTTCTCGTTGGTGACGTTTTTCGTCGCTGACAGCCACGGCAGCTCCGGACGTCGTGGGTGATTTCAGATGTAAGGCGGGGCCAGTAGTAATTTGCCTTAATGTTTCCAATTGTGCGAGCTGTGCCGAGATGCCCGGAAGACGGGTCGTCGTGGCACGCTTCCGAAATCTCGTCACGAAGGTCTGCGGGGATGACAAGAAGATAATTCGTTCTCATTCCGGAGCAGAAATTCTTCTTCACAAGGACGGAGTTTTTAAGGCTGAATGCTGGTAGGTTGCGTTTGAAGGTCCTAGGCACGACGACGTTGCATCCTTCGAGGTAGTCAATTATGACGCGTAAGTCGGGGTCGGCACGCTGCTGGGCGGCAAGGTCACTTTCCCTCACGATTCCGCAGAACGCGCTGTCTTTATCAGAGTCTTGTGGAAGTGGGTCGACGAGGGCGCGGGACATGCAGTCAGCGTCGGGGTGTTTCCTGCCGGATTTATAGACCATTGTAACGTCGACCTTTTGCAGGCGCAAGCTCCACCGCCCAAGACGGCCAGAGAGGTCCTTGAAATTTGCGAGCCAACACAGCGCATGGTGGTCTGTCACAACCTTGAACGGTCTACCATACACGTATGGGCGAAATTTTGAAATGGCCTATATGATAGCCAATCACTCTTTCTCGCAGGGAGAGTAGTTTTTCTCCTCCTTCGACAGACCACGGCTGGCATAGGCGATAACCTTTTCGCAACCGCTTTGCTTTTGGACGAGTACGCCACCCAAGCCTATATCACTGGCGTCCGTGTGAATTTCTGTTTCGGCATTTTCGTCGAAATGAACGAGCACGGGCGGGCTCGCTCAAAACAAACCATAAATAAACAAACCCAATGCATGGTTCGCGGCAATATATTTAAAAGTTAGAACTGTCATGTCGTATCGGACAGGATGAGATAAGGGGCGCTGCCCAGACACAAGCTAGACGGCAGCTTGTGACTACCTAGCCGATATCTGCAAGTAATGAGGTCGGTAATTCCGGCTTTCAATACAGGAACGCTTTTTTTTTCTGCGCGTCTTCTCCCCTACTACCCCACCCCCCGTAAGCAGACTGTTCACGCGCCATTAAAAAAAGGGCTGGTGCGTTCGATTTCTGTTCTGCAAAAATACGACGTGGTTCCGCATTATTTTGTACGCCGACACAATCCAGCAATGAGTGGTCAACATTTTCTTCTGGCTGAATTTTGTTGGTGTGAACATGGTTTCTCGGAAGTGTATGCAGATTGATGGTCCAATCAAGGCTTTCTTTCACAGTTTGCGTAAACTGGCCTAAGCTAGGCCTTGAACTATACTTGTGCATGCTTTTTATAAATTATAGGTTCCCGGTTATTGTGTCTCTCAACTGAAACGAATTTTTTAATCGTCTGAGGAACATTCCTGTCTCCAAGAAATAAGTATACATTGAGCGGAACTTTCAAGCTCTGTTTTTCTTCCGCCGAAGCGGGCGCGGGAAACAATCTGTGTAGTGACTAGAACTTTCGAAGTTCTTCTTTCGTAATCAATTATTCTGTACTAAATGTGTATTCAGCACGTTTTTTTTCTATTGTGCACTATTATATGCCTAAATTTAGAAATCATATTTTTGCTTAGAACGCAATAATGTGTTCATAAAATGTATATGCAATATATGTGTGGTACATGTGTTTTTGTGCCTTCCAATAAAAAACGTCCTCATATGAATTTTGAATAAAAGAAAAGCAAAAAAATTGCGCCAACCTCCCCGCGAGGGGAACCCTGTGTAGATGCGACGCATCGTGGGGTTCACTTGGTGTTTCCGTTGGGTTGATTCTGAAATCGAGTGAAACGTGTCGGGAATGCGTATGATTATTATGTTTTATTATTTTTATGTTTTATTGGCCAATCTTGGTCAATCTCTCTAAGTGGTATGCTTGGGGCTTCCCTGTCGCAACGACCTTTACTCTATCACTGTTGCTGTAAGTGGGAGCTTCTTTTCTTTTATTGCAAGAGTTTCTAATTGCCCCATCATGTGTTGTATCAGTAGCTTCTTGACGTAGTTTGAATGAGTCAACGATATAAGGCGCGTTCGTAGCATTTGATTCTGTCTCGGTTTTGTGGCGCAGTGGAAGAGCACCATGTTCCTAGCGTTCCGCCCACAGGGTCGTGGCATCGAAACTGGGCGCCGCTAACTATTTTTTTTTATAGTGTAGGGAGGGGTGTGGACGAGAGAGGGGCATCGGAGAGGAGGAGGGGATGAGCGGCGGAGAGCGCAGCTCGCGCGTCGAGGAGAAAGGGGGGGGGGGGGGGGGGCGGACGACAACGACGCCGACGCTGCATGGACAAGGCGAGTGAATGAGATGCAGGCGCATCTAAAAAGAATGTTTTTGTAACGCTCCAATTAATACCGATACAAAGACGACAATTATACTCAAGAAAACTCATTAGTACCTGCATGTTCTCACAGTTCAATAACATGTTGCACACACACACCAAACGACGGGCGGCGAACATTCAGAGGCATCGGCCACCGCTCGCTGAACTTTCGCGCCGGGTGCCATTCCCGAGTGGCCCACGAGGCAGCGACCGGAGGCAGGCGCGAAAGTCGGGCGAGCGTCCGTTGCGGCGGGAGCACTGGCGTGGAAAAATGACGTCAGCAGCTCCCGCGACGTCATCAAACCCCTTTCTCCCCGCGTTGCAATTACGATTAATACAACGTTTTTCAGACGCCACGTGCCACAAGGGGAGAATTTGGCACTGTTGGCGCGAATTACGCGGGACCGCGGTGGATGCTACCGAGGCCGCCCCATGTAACCGCCCTCTTTGCAGAATTGTTGTCGAGCTTCTCAAGTCGAAACCCGGAATGGCGTCCGCATTGGGCTGGACAGCTCCCGTTGTTCTCTGCAGCTGCGCGGCCGGCTCCTGAGACAACAAATGATGCAAAACTTATTGCTTTGCATGCGTAGCCCATCGTCGCTGCCAGTTTGACATTTATGAGTTCGTACACAGATTCCAGCAGCTGATCCGGGTCTCTTTCGCCATTCCCGTTAGTCGGTAAATGATCAGGGTGTTGCATCGAAGCCGATTTTCCAAATCGTCGTTACGGTGGTCAAGAATTGCACCATGTTTCTCGGGAACCTGACAGTGCTTTAGAGCTCGCTCATTCGTGGAACCAGGTCAGCAGCAGCAGCAGCTGTCATTGCTTCCATGGTTTTTAGCCAGCTATTGAGAGACGCTACTGTAGCAGTGAGGCTGGCAATGTCCTGTCTAATTTTTTTCTGACCGGAAAGCAACTCCTTAGCATATCTTCAATCTCCAGTTCAGGATTACACTCGATGTCCTCAGAAAGCAGCAGCAACGTTCTTAGCCAACACAACAATGAATTCACAGCCCATGTGCAAGGCAGGGGGTCCAGCAGCGCCAACAAGAAGCGATAGTCGCTTCCGTAACAGCTGAAATGGTAGCGTACCTGTAAAATCAAGAAGACTACCCAGTACCGATCGGACGCCCTGCCGCCGCCGGACCCTCTCAAGGAGCTCTCGGGGTGTCGCTCTTATATCCACCGCTAATGCTGCAGACGTCACTGCTGCTCCGTGCCATGCGTAGTAGTATCAATCCCACTGAAGTCCGCACCCGCTGCCCGTGATAAACGCCGATGATAAATTGAAAGCTTGAAATGCAGGACCGGTCGAGGCATACACGGCCCAATAATCGGGAAACTGTGATGGGAGCACGCGCACATCGGTTGATGGAGAACTGCATCTGCTGGTAACTTCGGCCACTTGTAAATTCAAGCAGACTAGCTTGTAGCGATCGGACGCCATGCCGCCGCCGGAAACAAATCGGCAGCCTGTAGACCATTTACCTTTATGTTGAGTGTTTATTTGCTGACATTGTATTCTGGTGTTGCTTGATGTTTATTCGTTTTTTTTTATAATTTTATAATCACCATGGGAGGTCCCGCCTGCGGTTCTGACCTTGCGACCTCCCAGTGCCTCTGCTCCCGTTCACGTTTCATGTTCAAGCTTGGTCAATAAAATTCAATTTAAAAAATTAAAAAAGGATACCGCTCATTGTCTGGTTGAGTGTCCAAATTTTTTTTTCAAGTTTCCGTTACAAGTGGCGTGGGCATATGCGTTTAGCGTCTTTTGATCGTTTTATATTGTTGCAGGTGGCAGGACAAAGAAATCAACCTAGCGTGATGTTCAAACGATGTAGTTACATGATGATGAGATCGCATGTATAGTCATGGGCAAGCGAAATGAGAACGCGCAAATATAAACCAGAACACACAAGACCAAATATTATGGATATTAGGGACAACCTTGCCTTGCCAGTGGCATATTTGGACGGACGCATTTCGACACTTTGTTACTGTAATAAAGCCACGCGAAAATGTCACTTGCCCGCAAAGAAATCGCGCAATTGGTGTGTTATGATTCATCTTTTCGTGATTACAGACTGTACAAACGGTCATCATGGTCCCAGACGGTCTGAGTACTTCCCGCTCGTTCGTCGTCGTCAGTCGTGGGTGAACATGGTGCTACGCGACCCTCTGCGCTTTACCATCTTGGCGTGGCATATCCATCCGGGTGAAACCGACCGCCTGATTCGAGGCCGCAGCAGAGCGACGAGTGCGATGAAGTTTAGCGATGTGACGACCACAAACAGTGAAGGGTTTCTTGCCGCCGCTGATGACGATGATGTCGTTGATGATGCCTGGTCCCGTAACACCGATGTCAAGGCAGCGACGAAACGTTTAAGGTGTTCACAACACCACCTGGGGCAGGAGGTCTGGGGACATGGCATCTGAAACTCAAGCTGGTATCACCCCATAGGTCCTTGTCACGTCTCGGGCTGGGAACACGGGGCGGAGGACGTAGTCGAGTGTTGCTCGCGGTGGGGCTAGGACTTCCCGACACAGCCCACGTATCCTCAATGATTGCACCGAGCCCGAGCGGGGACAAGGAGGGGGATGACGCCGCACACTCTACCAAACATAATGGGGGCGTTCAAACCGGTGGAAAGTACTTGTAGTAAACTATTGGTAACTGTGAAATCAAAGATTACAGAAGGGGGAAGCAAGCAATCGGGGAGAAAAAACGAGACACTTTATGGCAATCGAATACAAAACAATTGCAATCCCAATAATTAACTTTTATCCGGCAATTACAAAACAATTGCAATTTTGCACAATCATTTGTAAACATTTGACATTACAGTATTCCTCGACAACACTGCTCTCGCCGCACCGTTTCGGCTGCGTCGGCGAACGTCGTATACATTTGCAGAAATGCTGTCATATGTTTTATTGAAACTCTAATAAGGAACCTTACAAATAGTTCCTTAGAGTTTATATAAAATATTTTTACATGACGAATTTGTATATGTGAACAACAAAACACTTTTAATAGGGTGTGAATCTTATTTGTGTAGGTAATGAAATGCTTTAAAAGAGCCTAAATATAATCACAACACTAACGGCGGTCGTAAAAAAATGGAATGGCTAAAATATTAACGCAAGAAAGCTCAGACGTCTCAATTGCAGTTCACACGCACCAAGCTAACGCTGTGCGCGCATTCTAGTAATCTAGTAAACGTTCCACACGTACGTACTGACAGAATCCACGCTTTTGCGTTTACTGGTCAATTTGTGCTAGCAGGTGTGCAAGATCGGGGTCAATCTGAGCGAGATAGCACTGCATCCACAAATATTATTATTCGTCGCGCCTAATGTCCCAAAGTAAATGGAGAAGAAGTTATGTTGGCATAGGCTTGCATGCTACACACATATGCGTTCACTAATGAACAATTAGCAAGGCTGGTACCGATTGAGTATTGATACGCTCAGCATAAAAAAGCAGACGTTCTACAAAAAGATAGGAGCTGAATTATTTCTCTCCTATCATTTTCCCGAAAGCTGAAATCATTTCGAGATGTTAACCATGACCGGCCTAATTGCATCGGTGGTACCATAGCTTTGATTGACAGTTTTTAATAAAAGTTGAAAGAAGTCTAATGCAAGCCTGGTTTCGACGTTTCACGTCTGAAGAAATAGAAAGCCGTACGAAAAATGCGATCTCATACGCATTTTCCTACAATGAACGGCACAAAAAGAAAACCATACTCTGCGCGCTCATCATGAGAGAAACTTTGAATTGGATTCGACGTCGCAAATTAGATTCCGCCCTTTTGTCTTCCGGGTGGACATCTTGAACAGTAAGGGAATGTTAGTTTCCGGAACTTTTTTTGGGCACTTTAGCATACCAGCGAAAAGCGCCGAGCCGATCTGCCCAGTCTTGAACTGTCGATGGTGGATTGAAGCATTGATATTGGGATTCAATATTAAACCTCTGCATGGTTTAGCTCAGGGTTTTGCTTTTGTTAGCTTTTTGCTTTTCCTTTTGTGATTGCGTTCATATTGACCACAAGATAATTTTGGTCCGAGCCTGAAATAGCAATTTCTTTGTATGGCGAGGAAAGGTGGACCGCGATTATTGCCATATAGCGTCATCAACTATCGCCAAAACAAAGTGTTTTACATGTAGTGTCAAGCGCGAGACGCATGGAGGAATGGTGCATGCGATTCGCATGGGACTAATCGTTACAACTGATCGTTAGGACCGGTTTTGGCGTCGTTCGCTGGTCGGAGGAAGCTCACGACATGTGACTGGCAAGCCAGGTGCAGTCGTGCTATCGTTGTGATCAATGTGCGGCCACAGCCAATGAGAGCCCGAAGGTGTCATCCCTGAGAAAGTTTCTTTCAGAGCCCCGAGGAGGGGCTAGCGGCAATTTTTAGTATTTTGTGGAGGGCAGCTCTGCGCGGCATGCGGCTAAAAGGAGGAAAATATTCCACGTTTTGATTGGCTCCTAAAACCACTCTCAGTCGGGGACAAATGTTGGGTACATTTCGGGAATTTGCTGTTGCCGCGAGCATGCTTGTTGTGGCCTCGTGCGTAGGCGTTTTGTGGCCTCACGCGTCGCCTCCTAAAGAATTCCCTGTAAGAAGCTGAGTGCCGGCGTCTAGCAGCAGCCGACACAAGAAACGCTGGAACTGACGCTTTCTTTTATAATTGTTTCAGTTTTTACGGGTGTCTTGCTTGACTATATTTTTTTTATGAATGCTGAGCGTGCCTGCCTGAGCGTGTCCATGGTATCGCCCCAAGTTTGTCCTGCGCTGCTTCCTTTATTCTTATAAACTTCAACATTTTTCCCCGCCGTGTGGCCTTAATATTACTGCTGCCCCGCACCAACCAATCATAAGACTTTGAGGACGTCTTTTTCATTATTTCTCCGACACTGAATCACCTCTGCTTCTTGCTCCTTTCAAGAACGATGAGAAAATCAAAGAAACATGCCGTGCAGAGCTGCGATATTTCCTAGAAGCGCGAGCGTATACAGGGGACAGCAGTAATCGCAATAGTGTTACTTGCGCAGTGTGTCGCTTTTAAATTAAAAAAAACGTAGGATGAGATATTGCCTACATGACAGTTTCCAGATGTGGTCATTCCAAAATGCACATTTAGTGGCGATAGATGGTAGCGTAGCTTACTGAGTGGCTGTAGTCTGAACAAGTTTGTGTTGTTGCGTGATGTTGCTATGACACTAGCCCTCATAGAAAGCGAAGCAGAGCAAGCATTACATTGCTTCCAACTTACAGGCTTCAAGAGCAGACGTGAAGGCCAGTAGTCAAATATGCAAGATTTTTGGAACCTACTGCTGTAAGTGAACCTGGAGTGTTGTATCTCAATTTTTATCATGTCCTCTTGTGAAGACCTTTAAAATGTTCCTCGGACAAATGAACTTACTTTTCAGCTTGAGAAGTACAACTTCAAATGGTTGTGAATGTTGGCTACCTAGCAATGCATTGTTTAAACTGCAGCATAAATACCAGGTAAGAGACCAGGGGACAATTACGTGCAAGTGCTTGTGTATTGTGCTCCATGTTATTACCACGTTCCTGCACTACTTTGCACCATTTCTACGTTCCTGCACTATGTGAAAACAATATCCGAAAGGAAGGATACACTTTTTAGTTTTATTGATTCACAGCCACAGAAGACGACCGGTATCAGAAGTGCCCAGCACAAACATTATAGCTGCATCCAGATGCTTGTTGAGACCTCAGTCACTGAAAAGCAAAAAAAGAAATACATTTTGAAAACTGGTCAAGCACTACTTATATTTCCTTAGGAGCCTCCCATCCAAAATTTAAATGAACAAATAGCTTGAACACAGTACACTATAACTGTGTTCCTTGCGTGTACGTTTTTAGTATGCGTATAGACACTGACGTTTCTGCTGTATCCTTTTCTTTTTTTTCTTGTGTGCGTGTGGCTGAATTCTCTTAAGTTATTAGTCTTCGTTAATTCTGCTCGTACAACACCCCTCATTGATGCGCGAGGGGTCATAAGGGATCATAAGAACACCAAACACATATAAAAACTGCACTTACGAATTAACGTTCCTGTAGCAGTAAAAAATGTATAAGAGTAATAATGAAATCGCACATTTTCACAAAAAAACACGGCCAAATTTGTGTACCAATTGTAAAATTTTGTATTGCAGACTCTTTGAATCAGACAATAAAACTGTAAACATCTTGTATACATTTTTTTGCACGTAAATTGCAGGTAGCTTAACTTGGGTGCCGTAGAAGCTGTAAGGCAGCGGTGACTTACTTGCTCACCTCTGTTTTGCCCGTCAACAAGAAATCACATGCTACAGTCGCCATGAGGTTGGTCGACATGTTAACACGTTCCAAAAAGCAAAGCTATTGTATAGTGCTTTTTCTAACACTATTTTAAAGTTCTTACTCTCTTTCCTGTGACACCTAAGGCTGATTCGGCTGGAGAGCACTCCTATTTGGGCAGCAAGTTCTATGGTGGTCCGAAGTGGCAAAGACTCAGCTAAACAAAACCCTTTCTGATGTAAAGATGATCCTCTGTCAGGCGACTGCAAGGGTGGACATTGCTTCACCATAGCACGATAATACCTTAATCACGACTAAGTTCAGTTAGGTGTCCTCGGCATTTCAGAGAAGTGCAGAGCAAAAAAGAATTTGAAGAACCACTTAAAAATACTCATGGCCAGAAATGGGCGGCCACAATGTTACGGCCTCTCTTAACTTTAAACTCAAAACGTCAGCTAAAATAGTACCACTAATAAACGTTCATAACATGATTATGCTCTAATTGAAGAAGTAGTGACACAAAATATCAAAGCTGAGATAACTATGAAAACGTGTCCTTTGCATATAAAGCTTTTAATAGAGACCATTCCGTATAACATATTTTAAATGAATTGTAATCTTTGCATTCATCAGAAAGCTCAATATATACCCTTTAGACACTGGCATAAGCAAGACGCGTGAAGTGCCTCGCCGTACAGTTCGCCCCAAACTGCCGACATCAGGGCTCCAGTGACTTAACCAACACACCGGCTGCTGATGGCGCACCCTTCACTGCCTTGTGTATCATGTCACAGTTTTGGGACTTATATCATGCGGACCAGGCGCGTGTGACCACGGCCAGTCTGGGCGTGTTCGCTCACTCTAGTGGTCACGGACACTCTAACCATGATGCAACGAGAACAGTGACATCAAGACTGCTGCTCTCTCATGGCGGCCGCCTTGGTGTTCATTTTGTCGAAGCCGAAACTGACACGAATCAACAAGGCTCAAAATAACTATTTGCCCTGCGGTCGATGATCCAATGTTACATTCGATGACTCATGGGATAGTAGGCAGCCACAGCAATGAGAAAAAAATTACACCATCTTCCCGAGGGGAACCCTGAGGTGATGCGAAGCATCGCGGAGTTCCTTTTATTTTCACTTGCGTTGGTTACCCAAATCGCGTGAACGTTGTCGGAAACTCCGCGATGCGAAGCATCGCGGAGTTTCCTCTGACAAACGGCTCTGTAAACTGGTTGCCTGATGCTGGCTGAACTTGTGTCAGCCAATCCGCTAGCAGGGCTGTCGCTACTCATCAGACGCCGGAGCGAGACTCATCCGACGCAACTGAGGCAGCGGCGCGTGCACGCGGTTATATATACCGCTGGCGTGGAGGGGAGGACGGAGAGAGAGGCGCGCTATCCCACAGCTGGCGTGGAGAGGAGAATGGAGGGAGTAGCGCGCTATCGCGCAGTTTACGTGGAGATGAGGACGGAGTGAGAAGCGCATTATCGCACAGCTGGCCTGGAGAGGGAGCAGAGGAGGACAGGTGCGGACGCCAACGGACAACGTACAATGGACAACGAACATAGCCCCGAGCAAAAAATGCTTTGCATCTAAAACGTAACACAAAAATTTCATACCAGTACTTTTAAATATTTACATAGGCACATGAACTGCATGTTTACCTCGTTCCTAAACTAAACTTTTATCCTAAAACACTTTTGGATTATTACACTCAAAACCTTTTACACTCCTGCTTGGTCCCTGAGACCGAAGCAACGTACGCAATTCCTCGTTGTTCCACAAGGTACGGGAAAAGAACACGCCATAATTAGGTATCAGCTATATTTACAAATTTGCCATCTGACTTTATTGCACATGCTTCGAAATATAAACGGAAAAAGGCTTTAAGGCGCATGCGTTTGAGGTTTCCACAAATTTTGTGAATACCGCATGGTTATCTGCTCTTGGTTGGTACTCTGTGTTGTAATGTTTTTTTTCTTTACAATGCCGCTTCTCGCCTGCCAGGCTCTGTCAGACAAGCCCATTGCGGCTTAGGTAGGCTGAAAAATAATCTTCATGACTTCTGTTTGACTAATAACTATTACTATTATTATTATTATATTATTATTTGGCGTTCAGTGGAGCCACCACACCTGTTCCCACTAGAACCACCCCACCACTTTCAACAGAAATAATAGGTTCACTAGATTTTTTCGCTTTCACACCTATGGGCCAGCGTAATCCCATAAAAAGCTGCAGTGGAAACATTTGCCTGTGCTTTTCAAACTTCGGTGGTGTTAATGTGTCGCGCTCTGATTGTGCTTTAGTAATACCCGACAAATATCATCCTCCTCTTTCATTTCCTGTTTGCCTCCTACAATGCTCCACCGTTCTGTAATTTCAGCAATGCGCAACCTCGCTACTCTTTCGCCCGGGGAGATTACTTTGGGCTGTATGGCTACTTTTCTGCTGCCTATGGGTCAACAGTCATTGACCTCTTTGATGTCAATGAACTTAACCGTTTTACTGAGATTGTGCTTTTGGGTATGAAGAAATCATCCCTCAATATTTCCACAAGAAGTTCAAGTTTCCACACTGGTTTTCTTATGAATTTCGGGATGCCCTGAAACTCAAGCACGTGCGCACAGAAAGATGACACGCTCTGGTGCGAATCAGTTACTCAGGAGTTCCGGTGCCTACGTGCCCTAAGCAAAATATGGCACAAGCGTGATCATGCTTGTACCTGGCGTCAGTTGAAGCTAAAGCAACTCTTCAGCCGGGAGCCTTCTGGATGTACATTCATTCTAGATCTAATTCAACAAAGAATCTATTCGTCTACTTGACTCCAGCCGTGATGGGGTTGCAGAGGGGCCGACTGCTTTGCTCGTCAGGTTTCTTCTTTTTTGGGGGTAGCGGTGGTAGTGATGACGGCAGCGTCTCTTGTCACCAGGACGGTACTCCGCTGGTTTCCAATTGGATGAGAACATCGTGCGGACCAGCATCAAACGGCTAAAGCCCTCGTTTCTTGTGGGCCAGATGGTATTCCTGCTGTAATTCTAAAAACGTATGCAAATATTCGTTCCTGTGTTCACTCTCAATATTTAATAACTGTCTCCGGTCTGGCACGTACCCTCGCTCATGGAAAATTTCTCGTGTATTCCCTGTTTTCAAGTCAGGCCCAAAAACTGACCCCATGAACTATAGGCCAGTGTCGCTCCTTTGTTCTGCCTCTAAAATATTCGAGTTATCTCTTCATACGGTCTTGTCTTTCTCACTTAAACACTCCTCATTCCTAATCAACATGGCTTCATGCGTGGTCGCTCAACTTCCACAAACCTCGCATGCTTCATGGAGCAGGCTGTCCCAGCAGTCGTTGGTAGAAGTCAGCTTGATGTGGTCTACTGTGACATGAGCAAGGCCTTTGATGTTGTCAACCACTCGTTATTGCTTGCCAAGCTCATTCTGTTAGATGTACACGCTTCTTTGGTGGGTCTTATACGTTGCTATCTCCAGGAGCGATATTGCTATGTAAGTGTTAACGGTCAAACATCATTTAGGTACAAAGCAACAAGTGGTGTACCCCAGGGCTCCGTTCTGGGTCCCCTTCTTTTTTCCATTTTCATTAACGATGTTGCTTCTGCCATTCAAAATTCTTCTTTTTTGTTGTATGCTGATGATATGAAAATCTTCAGAGAAGTGCGTAATGTTCAGGACTGTAATTCTCTTCAGGCTGATATTGTGTCATTCCATCGTTGGTGCACCAAAAACGACTTAATTTTGAACCCCTCAAAAACTAAAGTTGTTTCCTATAGTAGGAAAACTCAACAGCTGCAATACTCCTATAAAATTGCAAGCACTGCACTGCCGAGGGTGACCGAAATTCGGGACTTGGGAGTACTATTTGATTCTTCTCTGACTTTCTCTTCCCACGTTACACAAATTCCCGTACGCTCTCTTCGATTGTCTGGGTGCTGTTTGCAGGTATTCTAGAGAGTTTAAAAGGTCCTCTTCCTTTCTTAAAGTTGTATTCAGGCTCTCTGCCTTACCTCTTCTCGAATACGGTTCTGTGTTTTGGAATGGAACTTGCAAGTCCAATAGTGACCGCATCGAAAGAGTTCAAAATAAGTTCCTTTCTATCTTTAGGCACCGTTTCCGTCATGTACAGAAGACGCTAAATGGCAGGCATGTCTTGTCTCAAAAGTATTCCTTCCCTTTGGTGTCGACGAATGAGAGCTGACATTATCTTTCTTTATAAACTTCTTCATGGTGATATTTTGTGTGGATGACTTGGTTGCACTTATCAATGTCAACTTGCCGAACAAACTTTTCCGAAGATTTCGAACGTTCAGAACAGATGCTTTAAGTAGACGACGCTCGTGCATCTGCAGAATACAATGTGCATATAATGAATATTCCGATCGTCTTGATTATTCCAGAGCTCTTGTCTTTGTTCTCTAATGAATATGAAAACTGTTGTAGCTTAAGTGCCACTTTATGTCATTATGTGCCGTATTTCTGTTCCGTATTTATTGTACGCAAATCATCATCTTGCTTGTTTTTTTCACTTTTCCTGATTTTGTGTTGCTTGAATTTCTGTCGGTTTAAGTGTCAGTGCTTGTAACGCTGAACTATCGTTTTTTCCATTTTGAAACTTCCAAAGATCTTGTTACAAAACCTTGGTTTTATGTGTATAATCTATCTCCGTCATGTTCATTGAGTATTGCTTGGGTAATTTCAATTTTTCACGTGCCCTCACGTTTTTGCTGGCCGGGGTGTCATGGCTTCTAACACTAGGCTTCCTTTTTTTTGCTGTTTTGCTTTCTGGGATCTCTAGAACTATTTTTACTTTTGTGTTCTTTCATATATATGGTTTCTGTGTTGTGTTGTCTTGATTTTAGTTTGTTTTTATGAATGCTTGTATATGGTGTACCAGTACCAAGACCCTAGGGTTGTTTCTGGGCACCAAAAACCAAAAATAAAGGTTGATTGATTGATTGATTGATTGATTTGATTGATTGATGATTATGATGATGATTGATTGATTGATTATGATTGATTGATCTGTCCACCATTCCTCAGCTCAGCCCGAAAGACTGGTATAATGAATTGTCAAGATCAGATTTAACAAGTTGGCAAGCTGCGTGATTCACATTGAACCTTTTTTATGTTTCTTCACAAGGATTTAACCTAGAACCACTCCTAACTGGCTTGGCTCATGTAGAAGTCTTAAGCTTCATGCACATACTCCACGGGGTACGGTTTCATTATCTAAATCAAAGCTTCCAGCCTGTCCCTGATGTGCCTGTAGTCCACCGTAAGTTCACTGCAGGAAAGCTAATTTTAAGTGCGAATGCACTTCTTAAGCGAGCCTGAATCGTCCGCCGCCGTCGTCCGCATAGCAACAGCTGCGGGTGCGCGCGCTTCTCGTTCCCTAGCAACGAAGATGGGCGCGCGCTACTCTCCTCCTCCTCTCTCCGTCAGTGACTGCGGGTGTTGGCGCCTCCTCTCCACTTCGGTGCGGGAGAGCTCTCGCTCGCGTAGCGGGCGCTCCGCATTCCGACGCTGAGGGCGCTCGTGTAGCCCTCGCCGTAACGGCGGGCGCTACTCTCCTCCTCTCCGCTCTGTGACTGCGGGTGTTGGGCGCCTCCTCTCCACTTCGGGCGGGAGAGCTCTCGCTCGCGTAGCGGGCTCCGCATTCCGACGCGTGAGGGCGCTCGTGTAGCGGCCGCGTGGCGCGGGAGGGTATTAGTCGAGCGCGCGCCGTCGTCGAGAGCGGTCGCTGGTCCTGCATCTCGATAACGATGATGGCGGACCGGGCAACGGTACCAGCAATAACGAGTGAAAATCTTTCTTTGTAGTTGTGTGCGTGTGTGTAATCTCTCGACTACTCATTAGATCACGATTAATCCACCGTAATCGCGCAATCAACAACCGTGCATTCGCACTTACACACTCTCCCCCTCGGAAAAGTGCGAGGGAATTTTTTTTCTGATGAATGATGATGACCAGGGGTGAAGTGAAAAAAACATTAAAATGCTTCCCGTGATCTGAACCGAGTCTGTGCCCCTCATGTCATGGTGCTGACATCTATGCTAATGCGCCACTCCAGCACAATCGAAGCAATTTGGATTTTCATAGACAAGCAAAATTACACACGAAATGCACACCATCCACCAACGACGGCAATGGTTGTACGCTACAAAAGATCATGGATTGCCTGCATCAGTAGAGCTCTATAGAGCACAATTGCAGTGCAGCAAACAGTCCCGATAAGAAACAGGTGCTCGCTACTGGGCTGGTAAATTTGGTGTTGGGCTTGAGTTTGGAAAGTTTTATGTTCCCCTGATGTTTCTATTTCGACAAAGTAGTTGATTTTTTATTAGGTCTTTCCATCAGTAACTAGGGCACAGCTACATATTTAGTTGCACATTAATACGGGTGGCCAGTGAGCAGACGCAGTCTGTCTGCTGCTAATTAAGATTGTACAACAAAAACAGCCACTTCCGGAGGCATAACCTACTTTCCATGGGTACCCAGAAAGGATGTAGACGAAGGCTTGCCCTGCAGGCCCTGCATTAACATTGTAGGGACCAGGTACCAGCACGTTTTTCCCACTGGAAGCCCTCGTACGCAGATGCTGCAGAAACAGGATTGAATTCTGTATCAGCACAACTGAAAGCGGGGTGAGCTTTGAATGCATCTTTGAAAAACAAAATGCGTGAAAGATGGCGACGCGGAATGAGACCACATAGGCCTACCCACTATAAGAAAAGGAATACACAGCGAGTCATTCTGTGTGTTCTCTGCACAAAGAAAAGTGGGCAATCTCTGCCGTATAGTTCATAACAAGGATTGTCCGAGGAAAGAAAGGAACAAGTGCGGTATTAACAATGCGGAGCGATTGGCATGGTTTACAGAATTCTATTATCATGAAAGTCTGCGTATGTGGACCAGACAGGACGCTGTCTAAACGTCCGTCTGGGAGAGCATGTGTCCACGATAACGAATTCAACGAGCGCAAATCGTCCTCCGCATTATAAAAAAGTGTGGGTGTCACGTTTTTTTCGATGAGACTGTGGTGTTGTACAGTCATGATGATCACATTGTTACGGAACTGGTTTAGGCATTCTTTTTCAATGAACATTGTAACAGGTGTGTCAGCAAATCATCTATCCCCCTACATGGGCAGGAGCACGTGCTAATCGGCCCCATGTTTCTCTAGTCTATGATTTCATTTCGTGAATAAATTTTGTGTTTTCAATAAAACGGCAGATCCGAGCAAGTGCCTGTGTGTGTCCCTTCTCTCTGTACCCGCTATTTGTCGCTTTCAAATTTTCAATGCCTTTACGCTCTGGCACATACTATTTATCGAATTGCAGCTCCTTCCCTTCACCTTCAAAGCACGCTTTAATGAGTTGCTCTCGTGCCTCCGCAAAACGTGCCCGAAAAGCCGCGTAACCTTCACAGCCCCTCGAACGCTGTGATTCTGCCACCGCCATTTGTTCTATCACCTCTCTTTTTCTCTGCCTTCTATTTTGGCTCCGATTTCACGGCTTTTCTTCTCTATCGCAATATTGGTACGCTCTCCGTACAGAAGCGACGTTTCCCAATCATACTAACACGCCGTAATGCAACTTAACTGCACGAAGAGCTAGTGAAGCGTGCATACGACATATTCGCGAGATTGCGCACTTACGTTCTAGACACTGCACCTCACAAACCCCGGACTGTGCTTCGGAGAGTACACACGACCGGTTCAATCATTCTTGAGCAATGTTACGGGCGCCTACAAAAAAGGAACAACAATGAAACGCTTGAAATTGCGGTTAGAGTGTGTAAGGACATAGCATCGTAATTTGATTTTAGCGTGTGCTGCACATTTGAACGAGAAACAGGGTCAGTGGTAAAAGACAAACCACGGGCTGGATACGCGAAACGGTTTTTGGTTTGCGCACCAACGTTTTGGTTGTCTTTTAGGGACGAAGCTCCTCTTGCTCGGGCCCTGTCCTGCCGTACACGGCAGAATGATGATTGTGGAAGGATCCCCTTAGGGATTGGCCAACCAAAGATTGCCCGAAGAGGTCAAAACGTTCAACGCGTTCGTTGCTACCCAACAAGGAGGAGAGGAAGAAGCAGAGGCTGTCGTTCGTCGCGTGCGAGCTGAAGACACGTACCGGGGGTACGCGACACAAGACGCTCTGCAGCAGCCGATGGCCAAGGTAGCTAAAATGTCGCACACCGAATTCGCCCACTTACCCATGGAGATTCCCATCGTCCCCAAAGAAGCCCTACATAATCACCACAAACATCGACGTCGTCGACGGGCTTGTCAACGGAAGCGGTGGAAAGCTTGACGTGTCGAGTCTTTATATGATGTGTGGGCGAATGTTTCACGGTTTTACCGATAAGCATTTTAGCTTCGCCCCTCTCATCATCATTCACTTCGTGGAGATGGCGGGATTTTTCCACTTTTCCTCGTCCAAGGTATGCCGCGAACGCTAAATTTGAATTCAAGATTTGTACAAAAAGTATCATACTAGGATCGGGAACGAGAGTGACAACCTAGGATGCCGAGCTGGCCACACAAACAAAAAGAATTCACGCAGCTTTAACAACACAATGCTGTGGTATACGCACAAAAACTACAGAAAACATAAAATTATGTGCATAGATGCCCTCTTTCCTGCTCTTCGGTGTCTGTGACGGCAAACTCGGGAGAAAGGCATGGCTGAGCTACGCTGAGCCCATGCTGCAAGTCTCTCTTGAAATGTCGTAGGTACACATCATCAAATACGAAGCTCGCAGTAATTCTAAGATTCACGGTATATTCACACAGCTGCAGCTTGCTTTGGTCATACTTATGTAGCAATCAGCACAAATCACAGAAATTCACACGCTCGATGGCACTGACGGCACTGACAGCACATGTCTAAGTGGGCACGCCAGGCATGGCAGCGGCATGCCGCTAACCGAGCCGTTCTTCTGCCTTGTGAAGGAACTCTTCTGTGCAGGTTTGGCTATGCAGTGCTGCCACTTTTCAAACTCGACCTCGCCGACTTTTCAATAACCAGCTTATGTGGCAACGCATTTTCTGCAGCATGACGCAACAACGAGCGACATCCCCTTTCGTCCCTTCTCAGCTATCACTTTCCAAGCCGTGACGTCAGCAGATACGGCACTTATATATGAACCACTCTAGCTGAACATCAACTTCAGTGGGCACGGTGGGTATGGCAGCAGCATGTCGCTAACCAAGCCGTTCTTCTGCTTTGAGCAGGTTGGTCATTGTTTCGGTTTCTTTAGGAGCGATTCGCGCATTCTTATAGTCCTGCCGTGTTCCCACCAGTGCTCTATGATTGCTTATGAATGCTTCGGTGCCATGCGGTTGTTATTGTGCGGAGACATTGAATCTAATCCCGGACCTGCTGTCGAAGAATTACTTAAGGTTTTAGAAGGTCAAGACGAATTGCGCAATGACATCTGTGGCCTTAAGGATATGTTTCGGATATCAAGCTGCTGTCGATGATATTGAGAAACATATCACTGAACTTAGAAGAAATGATCCAAACTAGACGAACTAGACAATCTTCTTTCAATATACCAAAAATCGGTTAGCTTTTAAACACATAAACCTACGCACCTCGAGGACTGAAGTAGACGCTCGAATTTAGTGGTTTGTGGTATTTCAGAAAGCCCCAAAGAGGCAGAAGCGGACTCAAAACAGAAAGTAATTGACGCGGCGTTAACGATAAGCTTGGTGCCCCATGCAAATCGGCATGGCGTATTCATAGAATAGGCCAACCAGGTACAAAAAGATCAGTTATCTTGTTTTTTCAAGACTTGAACGAAAAATTCGTTGCACTAAAGAATACTAAAAAAACTCAAGGGAACTAAAATATTCGCCCAAAACGACTACTCCAAGCAAACTTTAAAAAACTAAAACTGCTTTTGGGCAGTGCAAAAGATGGCCGCGGCGGCCGCTTTTCTGATGGAGGCGAAAAGCAAAAACGCCCGTGTGTACGATATTTCGGCGCACGTTAAAGATCTCCAGGTGGTCAAAATTAATCGGGAGCCCTCCACTACGGCGCGCCTCATCGCCTGCGTTGCGTCGGCGTGTTAAACCCTACAATCAATCAATCAATCGAGCAGTGCAAAAGATGAAAAATTCGGAAGGGAAAGGCGTTTATCTAGTTTACGATAAATGGCATGTTGACAAAGAAGTTTTTGTTTGGAACGAAACAGTGAACGAACGTAGAAAAGTCACTCGAAATGAACAGCATGCGCATGCAGTGAACGCAGAAAGTGTGACCAATTATCATTACGGTAGTGATCATGGAATCGCATCACACATGACCAACTAACGCGAAGAGTACTAAATATTAACGATCGTAGTATTACAAACAAAACTGACACCTTGAAGCTATACTTCTAGCACACAATCCTCACCTGGTTGCCCTTGCCGAGACGTGGCGTCACACTTTCTTCAGTGATTATGACGTGGTGCCGCCGGGTTTTAAATTTTTTTAGAAGGACAGGAAAACTAGGGCGGGTGGGGTGGCGGTTATTCTGAAATCCTGTATAAGAGCTACGTTGCTATCTCATGGGCCGGTTTTGAGTGCTTGTGTTTAAACGTGACACTTGGCGGCCGGAATTCCGTGTTGTACGGCGCGTGCCGGGCTCCTGAATCAACAAACGATTATCTGACAAAATTGCATTGCCACATACTACAATACAACAATCGAAAAGTAATATTAGCAGGAGCTTTTAATCTTCCTGGTATCGACTGGGAAAGATTAGAAACAGGCTCTGACTATATAAATATTCTTTGTATGTTTGATATTATGACTGACCACAATATTGTGCAAGTTGTGGTTGATCCTACACGTGTTACATAGTCAACATCTTGACTCCTTGATCTGGTATTTTTTACATCCATCAATTGTTCAGTGCCACGTGTCTGTAATCACTGGCATATCGGACCCCAGTTTGCGTAGTGTTTCGTTCCCCTTGCATGTAAACCGTTCTAAGGATACGCACGCCACAAAATCTGTTAAAAATTTTGCGCGCGCTCATGATTCGCGCATTTTTGAATTTTTAGGTGACCATGACGCCGAGTATTGTGGCGACAATGTGGAACACCTTTGGGAGAAATTTAGGAACATCTGTAAGTTTTGTTTGGATACATTCATTCCCAACAAACTAAGAAACGCACTAAGTTCACTCTATGGGTCACGAGACTTATACGGCAGATAAAACGAAAGCTTGAACGTTTAAGGAAAAACACAGCAGCTTCCCACCGTATACGTAGACTTCGGTGTGCTCTACATGAAGCGATTCAACACGAGGGAAGCTTTTTTTACAATATAACACTGCCTAATTTTATTAAACATGACCCGCAGAAGTTTTTGGCTTACATTAGCGATCGCAAAAAGAACGTAGAACAAATTTCTGTGAACAGTCCTCTCATATCGGATGCGGAAGCGATTGCTGATCATTTAACTCCGTTTTTCATAGTGTTTTCTGTCAGTATTCTCAGCCTGTAGCTTTTGTACGTGATCCAGATATTCCGCCAGGTAATTTAATTCCATAGGAAGGACTTCTAAACATGGTTCTTCGAATAAAAGTAAAATCTTCCGTTGGGTCCGAGAGAATACCGAATGAATTTTCTGACGATACGCCGAGGGCTTGTGCAAATACCGTGTTACAATTTTTGAGGCTTCAATCCGTACTGCAACTTTAACTAAAGGAATGAAAATGGCTCGTGTCAAGGCAATTCCCAAATAGGGAGAGCCTCTTCTTGTCTCTAACTATCGGCCAATTTAGATTACATCGTCTTGCAGCAAAATGTTAGAACACATTATCACAACATTCCTATCAAAACACCTAGATGAGCATAAAAATGTATCTCCGTACCAGCATAAATTTCGAAAAGGCTTTTCAACAAGAACTCGGTTATGTACAGTCATTTATTCTCTTGCATCTGTGATTGATAAAGGCGGCCATGTCGACGTCATATTTTTAAATTTCTGCAACGCTTCCGACTGCATCCCCCTTTTTAAACTTATGGTTAAATTACAGCTTATTGGACTTCCCAACTTTCTATTAGCCTAGATTTGTAACTACTTGTCTGATCGCTCCCTGTTTGTGTGCATAAATGATCAATGTTCAATTCTTCAGCCGGTTACTTCGGGTGTTCCACAGGGCAGTGTACTCGTTCCCCTACTATTTTTTATGTACTGTAATGTTGTAGTAAGTTGTGCAAACCCACCTGTTAATGTTGGTCTTTTTGCGGACGATTGCATTCTGTTTCACTCCATAGGTAATCCTGATGACGAATCAGCTCTCCAGTCCACTCTATAAAATATGTGTCTATGGTGCAACAAATGGGCGTGAAACTAAACTTGGACAAATCAGTTCTGCTCCGTGTCACTAACAAGAAAAAAGCAAATACTAAATGAATACACGCTCGTTACCCAACCTCTTCATGAAGTATCTTGGTGTCACTCTAACAAATAATTTACGTTGGAACTCCCACATTAAGACAAGTTTCCTCCGCAGCTTTCCGCAAATTATGCATGTTAAGTCTAAGGCACAAACGTGAGGATGATCCTACAAAAGTGAAACACCTAGCTTACCAATCCTTGATACTCCCGAAATTCGAATGTGCATTCGTTGCAGTGTTGTACGGAACGGCGTTCCAAGTAACGGCGTTTCTGGAACTAGTTCCTTTTGGGAGGAACGGAGTAACGCCACCGTTCCATTATTAGTGGGTGGAACTGTAACGGTAACTTGATACGTTTACGAAGGAACGGCCGAGGGAACGACGTTCCTTCTGTAAACGTTACATCGGTAGGATTCGGCTGTTTTTTGATGACAAGGCTTTCGGGCGCTGAAGCTAGAACAAAAAGGCACGAGCCGCCACTGGGTTTCTCTTTGTAAAAGCTGCCCAATTTGCCCGCCCTTCTTCGGAGAGTGCTTCCTCGAAGGTCAAAGGCAGAAGAATAACTACACATCGGGCGGCAGACTGTCGGTCAGGTTGCACCGGGTGCACACGGCCTGGTCGCCCCGTCGGCTGCAGATGCGCATGAGACAGGTGTTTCGGCGCCCCTTTGATTCGTCTACTTCCACGACCTCTTCTTTTGTGCATAACAGTGGAACGCGTAAGCCGCTCAGCAGAAGACGCGACTGTACCGTGTTCATCGCACACATGTTATCTAGAGTACAGGCAGCCGTGCCAGCCGAAAGAGCCGTACGAGACTTCTCTGCTGTCTGTCAACGGACATCACGGTCGCCGGCGTTGCGCTCACCACGTGTAAATACAAGGCGTCAAGCTCTTAGCCTCAGATTCTTGAAATATTGCCGCTGCCGCCTAAAGCGACGCGAGAGCTATCGGATCTCATGCGGAACAGCAACCACCCCTGAGAGCTGGAAGCCGAATCTCACCTCGGACGTTCGATCGCCCAACGGCACGGACATGGCGCTCGAACGCGCCGCCGTAAACTTCCTCACGCAACGAGCGGACTATCCGTCTCGTGATGTGCCCACTTCCAGGTTTGCTTTGACGATTGGTTTTCGAATTCTGCTGGGAGTTATGCCACCGCCTTTCCTTCGCACCAGAGCAGTGCGACCACTGTGGTGCGTTACCGACCGGTTCCGACCAGTGCTTCAGGCGGCACTGATAGCGAAGCCGAGTAGCGTATACTCACGTAGGGTTACCAACCGTCCCGGATTATACGGGACTGTGCCGACTTTTCATACAACGTCCTGCAGTCCCGCGCCGTCCCTGTCAGGACAGCTGGATCTCCCGGTTTTGTTCCGGACCGCCTAGTTAGGACATTTTTAATCAAAGCAAGCTGAACAAGTCGCGTCACGCTCCGGAACACAAAGGTAGCGCGACCATGTCCAGGCAGAGCTTCAGGTAAAGCTGAACTTCGCTTGAAGCGCCATAACATAACAAGTAAGTACATTCTCCAGCAAGAGAAATTACTGCGAGTGGCAAGTAGCCAGACGAAGTATACTTCAAGGAGCGGCCACAATAAAGAAAATATAGATCTCCCTGGAAAATACCACCAGAAAGAAAACTGATTTTTTTTTAGTTAGGGTCCGCTATTCACCCCCCCCTCCCCCCCCTCCCCCCATCTCCCCCCTCCCCCGGTCCCAGATTCGTTAACCATAAGCTGGCTGGTAGCTGTTGCCGGGCGCAGAGTTCCTCCATTCAGACAACGAGAAGCCAAAGGCCAAACTTAAACACCGCCGCGTAAAGTTACAGAAAACAAGGCTGCGGCAAAAAAGGCAACCATGAACTCTCAACCAGGCAAATTAACGCTCTGAGGCTCTGTTGTTGACACCGTGGCTCCGATGCTCGCGCGTGCGAGAATTTAGGGAGAAAACCGCAGCAGTCAAAGTTATGCGCACGGCACCATAGAGTGTTTCAACGGCGGTCAAACAAAAAAAGTTAAAGCTGTTCCACTCAATGTGAAAGCTATCACAAGTGCAGAGCAGTGATTCGCCATAATGGGCTGCAGCGCCGTTATCCGCTCACTGCTGCCACTCCCTGCATTTCTAATGTCCCGCCTTCGCAGTGCTCGCGCGCCCCCTGCCTGAAACTTCTCCAGAGGGAGTTCTGTTCTTTTTGCGCTTGCTTTAATTTCGTATCCTGGAGCTGCATTGCGTCCTTTCGAACGCCCATTTTTTTCTTGCGCGGCTGGCGCTTTCCTGCGTCATTTCGAACGCGCCATTTTTTCCTTGCGCGGCTGGAGCCTTTCTGCGACATTTCGATTGCGCCATTAGTTTCTTACACGGCTGGAACCTTTCTGCGGCCTTTCAAAAGCGGCCTTTTCTTTTTCTTGCGCGGCTGGAGCCTTTCTGCGCCAATTCGAGCGCGTCATTTATTTCTTGCATGGCAGCTTTTTTCTCTTACTATGGTAAAAACCAATCCAACGAGCGTTCCTAACTAAATGAACGCGGGGGCTGCCGGTTATATGCGCAGATTTTGCCTGAAATGTACCTGCACTTTTCTTTGCGCTAAAAAACGGGGAGATGAATGACAAGCTCCAGCGATTCGCGACGTTTGAACGGTTATGACTATTTAAACTGCGGGGTCTTCGAAGCCTCAGCGTGACTCCCTGACGCCGGTACAGAAGGCTCTACCTAGGTCTGTTATCTCACTGCGCCGCCTCATTCCGGCAGTCGCATCGACCGTTAGTGAGCTAAAACGACAAGGCAAGCCCATAAAGAGCTCTGCACTTAATATACCCGAAACAACCACTGTCCTTCAATTGAGAGTGCGGGTTTTATGCTAGCACATGCCTACAAGAGCATTCGGAGGTAGTTTGCTGAGACTGATGGACTGAGCCAACTTATCCTCAAGTACAACACGGTAGCACTTTCAAGAGCTTCGGATAGTAGGGCTCTTCAATATTGCCAACAAGTTGTCGAAAAAAATTGGTTCGTCTGTATGACAGAAACATCGAGCTGCAAATCTTGCTGAGCTCGAACAAATGACTCTAGTAAATGGCGAATATGTATTCTGGACACTTTTTTAAGTGCAATGCACTTCTTAAGCGACCCTGAACCTGCGTCCACCGGCGATGTCCGCGCACGTGGAGATGGGCGCGCGTAGCCTGGCCGCGGACATGGCACATACCCACGTGGGGGATTGGCCAGGAATCTCCTCGTGTTCCTTGGCAAGGGTGGGAGATGGGCGCGCGCAGCCTGGCCGCTGACATGGCACATAACCACGTGGGGGATTGGCCAAGAATCGGGCGTGAGAAGGGCTAATGCACCCGCTTAAAGGAGTACTGACACGAAATTTCAAAGCTGAGATCCGCTCTAGCAATCACGTACAACGACAACACAAATAGGTGTCTGTGAATAAATGCATCTTCTTTCTTTGTAGTTGTGTGGTGTGTGTGTGTGATCTCTCTTTCGCAAACATTACCGAACTGCGCAAATTCAACTCATGCATTCGCACTTTCACATTCTTCCCTCGGGGAAATGCGGGCAATTTTTCACTCATACTGTAATATTGAATCAGCATTCATTAAACGCCTATGGCCATTGTTCCTGTCGAAGCGGTTTCCAGTGCAAGACATTTATGTTCATGCATATGAGTAACTTTTTATTTGCATATCTGCAGTGCAGTATCCTGACTGTGCCTTTGAAGACCCAAGTGGAAAGCGCCATATGTGTTGGCACTTGTGATATACGAGCACCACTGTTGTAGTTAAAAATAATTCTGGAGGTCCCCTGAAAAAATCCTCTAGGAGCATTTCATTGAATTTTTATCTCTAAATAATCTGGTGCCGGTGGTGTAGACATTTGAATAATATACGTAGTGTGATGTGCGTCTTAGATTGCTCACTTCATTTCACCACAGGATTATCTGACACCACATTTGAATTAAAGAAATCAAAGTAACGTTAATGTAACGACGCGTTACGATGTTCGAAGTGTAACCGGACGCGTTCCTCTCTCAATATAGGAACTTGTAACGGGAACTCGTTTCAAAATTGGGAAAGAACGAGGAATGAGTATTCGTTCCTATTTTAGAGGAACGTGTACAACATTGATTCGTTGCTTGGAATCCTTAGTACTAAAACTAACATTGATGCATTAGAAAAAATTCAGCGGACGGCGATTCGTTTTATTTCTTCTCTCTCTAAGTCTGGTAGTTCTGTCACTAGTATTGTGCTATGAAACGGTATCCCAACTGTGTAGTCAGGACGCAGATTCTTGCGCCTAAAAGTTTTGTACAAGCTTCCTCTGAACACTGACACCCACCTCACACCACAAAGAACACGTCAGACCCGGCATTCACACGCTCTTTCTTTAACACCATATTTTGCTTGTACTAACTTGTTCAAATTTTCTTTTTTACCTCGTACCATTGAGAGGGGAACGGTATGCCTGCAAGCAGCTGAGCTTATTTACGCCGAAATTAAAATTTTGTGTATGATAACTTTATTATCTTGCCCATCCTGCATTGGCCTCTGGCCAGCAGTATTTGCAAATAACTAAATAATAAAAATAAAAGCCCTGTCTCTGGGTCCCAGGGAAACGCTGCGCTTATTTCGTCGTTGCACATAGGAGCTCCATGTGACGATCATGTTTACCTCACGTGACCTAAAGATTTTCTTCCTCCATCCAGCCACTCCGCTCTGCGCCGCAGCCGGTACCGACCCGTCCGCTCTCCGTCTGGTAGGCACGTGTTGCCAGCGGTACCTACAGCCTGGCCTAGCGGAATCATGGGCGCTAAATGTTCCCACACCGCTGTACTGAACATTTAAAAATGCAATGTATAACGTAATAACAGTATTCATTATCACTTCAAGCTGATAAATGTTTTCTTTTAGTGCTCAGATTTCTCCTGCACATATCTAAATCGGCCTGAGTGCGCCTAAACAGTGAGACCAACATGAAGCAAAAACAGTGGGCGGAGCAGCGCCGACAAACCATCGCATGCACGCAATGGACCATGTGTCTCAAATTCACGCGTACGACTAATCGTAGCGACAGTCGTAACAATCGGTTGCAAGCCAATCTCGTGCTGTAGTCGTGCATGTGCCTCGCGCTTTCTAATTGACGCACCCGCTTTAAAGCGAAGCTTTCTGCCTCCGCCCACCAAGGGTTCTGTCGCGACCGTTGCTGTCAACAAAAAACTCCGGCTAACAAATAAAAGAAGTTACTGGCCCCGCCAGAAATCGAACCAGGAACGAACAGGGAAACAGAGCGAGAGCCCGTTGTCTTACCGATTGAGCTGCGAGCCCACGCGGAGGCTGGAGAGACAGGCGGTGCACCCACCGAGCACATCTGCTAGTTTACCCCCTGCGTTCTCGCTGAATGCACCGTGACAGCACCACGCGAGCTCTTGCGAAGATATGCGCTCCGCCCACGGCGCGTATTGGCCGTGCGCGCGCCTTGTGGATGCGGTAGAAGTTAGTAAAAATTAAAGGAAGCTGACACCAACGCATGGCATCTCACTTCTCCTCCTATCTCGTCGCCTCCGTCGCCGGCAGCAGAGACAGAGGAGAAGTGAGATTGTCTAACACCGCGTTTTAGCTTCCTTTAACTGTATGAGTTTCCCCTCATGTGCTTCACCAATACAACTCAACCAATAACCGCTCGTGAATTATGAATGGATTTAACCTTAGCAAAGAATATCTCTATAAAGTAATAAAGGTGTGGTTAAACTCGTCTTTGGATTCACTCTTTGTAGAGCCACGTGTGTGAATTTCAAATGGCGTCGCATGGGTAACCGTTGTAGGTGTCGTATACAGCTTCGCTTTCCAACCACCTTCACAGGGTGGACTAGCACGCATTTTTTTTACCGAATGAATATGCGTGTGGCAAAAAATTTCAAACTTGCCTCCTGGCCCCACGGCGATGCGTAGTGTATGCAGTGTTGCGATGCATGCTTCCCGGGCTGGGGCTCTCTTCATTAGCGGGAAATTCAAGCCAACGTAACCTACTGCGCGCCTTGGGAGGGACTCTGCAACACTTCCGACAAACGCTTTCCCTCTTTCCTTCTCGTATGGAAGCACTGCGAAAGCTACAGTTATCACCAGCACGGAGCGGCACTGCGTGATTTGCTTGTCACAGCAGATACGTCTTCCGTTTCTGCTACGCTTTTGTGGCGTTCTTTTGAAAGTGGCTATCGAATGCGTTCATTGCTACAACTGAAGGAAAGCCCGCCAATAGCCTCTACGCCGCTGTAATGACGTCATTCGAGCGGTCAGGGCTAAAACGAGAACTAGAACGCGAAAATCACGTCTCGACGAGTGCGCAGTGATCGTCCCTCTCCAGCGACGACGAGATCACCGAACGATACTGCACGTTTACTTTCCGCGAATTTTTGAAGAGCGCAAGGAACTTCACTTGAGGAGAGGCACAATCAGTTGCAGCCCTATATAAAAAGTCCCACCTAAATGGCGTATTGTGAGCAAAATAGTTCAATGAATTGACGTATGCACACAATTTCTTATATGTCTGTTCGAGCGGCATATTCGACCTCTTTTTTTCTTTATCGCCTGTTTAGACATAAAACACGTACTCCGCACAAACACTAAAATAACGCGTCAATGATTTCCCACCGACGCGTTTACATCATAATTTTTTCAAAGCAACCACTTACGAGAACTGGCGACCACCCTGGCTGGTTCTGCCTGAGTGTGATACACATCCCGTAGATACACACCACTTTCAATGAAGTTCTCTCGCTCAGGTCGTACATTAAACATCAGCATGATTCATGGCATTTTTCTTTTCATAACTTTGAAGACCCAGAACAATGATCACATCGTATGGGACGCCTCCATCATTCTGCACTGGCAGAGAGCGAATTCCATGGGGTGCGATTACTAATTCCTTGTCTGTGTCGTACCATTTCCACTCCATAGTTCCGTCGTAGTGGCTTTCGTCGTGGCGTTACCCACAGGCTTCGAAAGCCAAGCGGTTTACAGATACAGGCGTTCAAAACTCGTGAACCGCTTGCGCTTCTCATATATCTCGCCGTTGTTTAGCGCAAAGGAAATTGCAGGTACATTTGAGGCAAAATATTCGTAATTACCCGCCACCGATGCGTTAATTTAGTGGGAACGCTCGTTCGGTTGGTTTTTAGATGCAGAGCATCTTATTCACTCGCCTTGTACCTCCGGCGTCGTGTCGTCGTCGGCGGCGGCGTTGTCCACCCCTCCCCCATTCTCCTCGCCCGCCAGCTGCGCTCTCCGCCGCTCACCCCCTGGAGGAAAGAAAAGGTTAGGAGAGGCTCTCACATTTGTGAAGCCGAGTCCGATACTTGCCCACTGCCCAACTCTCCCATCTCCTTTGCTGTCTCCGGTTTGATTTGACTAACATGGCGTCGCCCTGCCCTCCCGCTTCGCAGCGAAAACAGCTTGGATTCCCGGATGCGATGTATGTTCTAAGCTTTGATTTCGCCTTCATTGCCATTCTAACCCTCACCCAAAGTTTCTCAATCGAAAAACGGCCTGTTTTTGATAGAAGGCGATTTTTCAGCTCTTAAGCTGAAAGTGGTTTGTCGTCGTCATTGCAACAGCTCGCGGGATGGCGAACGCATGCGAGTTAAGGCCGCCTCCGATGGCGGAATTTTCAAACTGGCCTTCTAAAAACGTTTGCGTAGCGACTGTGCTGGTTGCAAGCGTTGCGAGGCAGCCACATACCAAGCGCCTTAAAATTTTGTCCGTTCTATTTGCCCAAATTTGGCCGCCGCATTTAAACAAGTAAGCACATTGTCCATGGGCTCAAGAAAAATGACGCCACTTCCTCCACACTTTTCGCAATGCATTGGATTAGGGCCTCTCCTGAGTTTCTTTCCTCCATGTCACCCCCTCTCCTCTCCGATAGCGAACACTGAGGGGCATTGGATTGAATTGGATTCGATTCGATCGGATTGGCTTGGATGGATTAGATTGGCTTGGCCTGGATTGGATTGGATTGGATTGGATTTGGATTGGATTGGATTAAAGTGATTGTGTTGGATTGTGTTGCGTCATAGCCACGGCACGTTGCGTCATAGCCGCGGCAGACGCGCTGGGGCCTGCGCATGTGCAGTACTCCCTCTTCCGCGGTTTCCTCTCCTTCGGGCGCGCTGCGCATATAACCGGTGTGCCGTTCTCCGGCGAAGCAACATCCACGCTTGGCTCAAACACCTAGAGGCCCACGCCGCTTTACAAGTACGCCACGTCGTCATCGACTGGGACCGGCTTACGCAGTCCCCTCAACGTTATGCGCGCTATAAAACGCGGTCCCTTCGCCGCTCCGCCTATGCGTCGCATCTACACAGGGGTTCCCGCGAGGGGAGGTGGGAGTTTTTTTACAATAGTAGCGAAAGAAAGTGGCAGTGCAACGCCGGCACGTGCGGGAGGAAAATAAAGCACAAAAAGAACAGAACTCCCGCTGGTGCAGTTTCAGGTCGTGGGCGCGCCAGCGCTACAAAAACTGGAAATTTGAATTGCATTGGGTGGTGGTAGACGTTTGCAGATTACGGCGCTATAGTTCATTATGGCGAATCACTGCTATGCAGTATGCACTTCCAAGAGCTTGGCATTGAGTGTAACGGCTTTAATTTTTAGATGCAACGCATCTCAAGCTCGCCCCCTCTGTCCTTCCTGAGTCTGTCCGGCGTTGTCCGCACTACGGAGCCTACATGCCGCCGTCTTTTAGGGTGGTGTCAGCCTTTGTCGCACCGCTCGCCGCCGCCCGCCAACACACAGTGCTGCCCGTCCAGGTATCCATGGCAACGGGCGACGAGAGCGCCATGTTGGTCCCAGGCCAGTCGTTCCTGCCATCGTCCCTGTTCTGTGTTCCTGCAGTGTCGTGCACGTTGGCGCGGGTGTGGAAGCTGTGCTATGCGCTGCGATTAACCAAAGCTCTCTCAAGCCAGCGTGTGCCATGACACATCCTCGTGCTAACTGCCTACTTTGGAAGCAGAAATGCCAGGCTGTTGCGTGTCGCAATGCACAAACCATTGCAGACAGGGCGTACGAATGCTCCGCTTCCCGACCAGCCCTAACCGGCGCAAACGTTGGATTGCTCAAGTGAAGCGAGATTGCTGGGAGCCCACCACTGCTCCCCGTGTTTGCGAGGTGAGTACTGGAATGATTGCACACAGCTCTTAGCGTGCGTTTAGTGTGCCTGTTTCTTGCCCTCTGCCAGTTTAACGTTGATTTTTGTTGTGCGCCGACGTGCAACGGGTGACAGTCGCCGATTGCGAATCGTCAGCGCTAGCTAGCTCCGCACTATTCAGCGCGGTGCGTTACAACGCTTTGGTCGAGCGGTTGACATTACGGAATGTCTGGTGTGGCGATTCCAGCCCTTGGAACTATATATGCTCCTAACTTTGAACGGTCTGTCCACGGTATAATCGTGCCGTGTTTACAACAGAGCGTTTATAGGGAATCGCTTTTTTTCGGGATCCGGATATTTTGGTGCACGAACAACGTCACCGAATGGTGCAGGCATTGTTTTCTTGCTCATGTTTACATATTGGTTAGACTACGGTTTTAATGTTTGAGAGCTGTTTAACAAATATAAGTACAGGTGTTGCTTGGGTGCCAAACCAAATAGACGTAAAACCCATGGAATGACTGTGAACAAATAACACTGTTGAATGTTTTTGTCTGGCTAGCCTAATTATTTATATGGACGGGTCTATTCATTGATTTACTCGTTTATGATAATGGACAATTCGTCAAGCGGTATTGATGGTCTGATCTTATGGCTGAAATAATACCTCCGAGAAGGCTAAAACAACACGGCTGGAGTGAGCATGAAACCTAGTGTAGTATAAGCTTATGCCGTAACTTGAATGAAGCCTTTTGGCTTCAGCTTATGGGATTTCATAGAGCGCGGGAACAGGCTGCTGCATTTAGTCCATTCCGACCTCCGCCCTCCCCCCAAAGAGGAAAAAAAGAAACGGAGCGAAGTACCTTGGTACCGTGTGGATTCTGTTTCTGGGTTTTGTTATTTCCTCAACGTTTTATTGCGTTTTGTGCCGATCGTGCTTGTAAACAACTTGTGATCACAACTATCAAATACCTCTGATGGATACAGAAAAATACCTGCCTTTTCTGCTGTAGGTTCTCCTGAGCATCTAAAATCTCTCTCTCTCTCTCGCTTTCCAGGGAAGCAACTTGTTGGCTTATAACTCAAATATGCCCATGCAAGAGCGTGCGCTGCGTCAGATTTTTTGCCTTTTCCTTTTATTTTATAACAGCCCAGAAACAGTATTTCATATAGTGATCTCAGTATCCTTGTAGTGCTGGGCGAGCAAATGTATATGGACTACGTGTGTGGCTGTGGTGCTGTGTCTGACTTTTCGTGTTGTTTCTCTATTCTAGCACATTTCGAGGGCACAAGCTTCGAGCAAAGCAGGCAGGGACGGTTTGAAGAAACTAAGGCCAGGCGCTGTTCCGACGCTAGTCCCTTATCGCCGTAACTGAGCACTGTTTAATTGCTTGTATGTGCCTGAGGGAAATGCTTGTAAACCACACACCTGACCACTCATGGGCACGTCACTGGTAAAAAGTAACGGTGTTACAGTTACCTAAACCAAAAAAGTAACCTTGTTACAGCTACAGTTAGTGTTTCCAAAAATAACTTGTTACAGTTACTGTGAAAAGTAACGTTGTAACGTTTCCGTTACTGCGTAAACACTAAGTATGTGGCTAGTTAAAATTGCACGAGGTAAAATCCCCGACGAAGGGAACCTAAAAGGGGGCACACTCAAGCCCAACACCAATAATTGTCGTGTACGCCTCATTTGTTGCACTGTTTTGTTGATGCACGCGTCGGGGAATTTATTTGCAAAACTCGTTGTAGTTTAGGTTGAGTTGTTTCTCCAAGTTAGCATCCAAGAGGTTCTCTCTTGTCGGGGGTCCAATTTTCAGCCTCTTTCTTTTTTTTTGTTTTTTCTGCTGCACTCAAGACGAATGAAAAGTTTTAAAAAATCACTTTTAAGACCTACGTCCGACCTCGCTTTTCTGCAGGGAAGATAATCATCTTGGCAACCGTGGTTTGGAAAGATGAAAGATAGTGTGGATATGGGAAAGAAGAAAGTCTGAATAAATTGAAAGCACGAACTGTGCGTCGGACTTCAATGATTGTTACTGGTGAAACATATTTAAAAAAATGGAAGTAACCGTAACGGTATTTTCTGTTAAAGTTACTGCGTAAAACGTAACAGTGTTACAGTTAAGAGTTACTCTATTTCAGAAGTAACTTGTTACAGTTACAAGTTGCAGCAAATAGTAACTAGTTACCGGTAACGCGTTACTAGTAACTAGTTACTGCCCAAGACTGCATTTGACTTTGTTGTAGCTTTGTGAAAAAAGACGTGCCTAATGGCCAGTGTATGAGTGTGACTTTTTGACGAACCGAGTCACCCCTGAAGAAGCCGAGCCGGCTTCAAAACGTCTTGTTTTGTCTATGTATTGGTTGGAGCATAATTAAATGTCAGTTTAGTAACTTCCCAACCAGACAGAAGTCTGTCAAAATGTTCACCTTCAAGTCGAACTCGGTAATGGCTAAGTTCTTCCAATAGTGAGTCTGAAATATAGAATGTCGCCTTTTTAGTTGTAAGTAATAATACTGCAGTGCTCTTGTTAATCTTTTCAGCTGTGCCAAAGCACAGATTGCCCCCAAAGAAGCGGACTCCTGTATCGGCCCTGCCACGTCGGCGTACAGACAACGTCTCAAGTGAGGGAGTCGGCAGCGTACAAAATAGGACGAGCATTCAAGCATCAGAGGTGACCCCGTTGCCCATTGTGACTTCTGAAGCAAACAGTGCGGTGCAACAAAGCTGTGCCTTTGCAGATGTAGACACTCCTCTAAGTGTACATTCTGGTGACACCCCAAGCAGCACTGATGGTTCCAATAATGCTATTACTGCTTGTGAATCAGTGCCTGCGCGCCCGTTACAATTACTTTTCAATGATATTGCAGCTGATACGGGCAACACCCATCACTTGAGCCTTCATCGTGCATCGTTGCCAATTGTGCTTAGAAGTTCAGCTGCTTTTGATGATGCATGTACGCCAGAAAATGATCCCAAAAATGTTCCAAGTTCACTGGAGGAAGCTCGAGACACACCCCTTCCTCTCGGTAATGGTCAAAGTTGCAGTGCTGAGCCGTCTTGGTGCACACAACAATCGTTAGCTATGTCACAGATTCGCCGAGAGAACGCAGAACTCCGGGAAAAAAATGTTGACCTGACTCGCAAATACAAGAGCCTGCCAATACTTCACGAGAAAGCAAAATCACAGCTGAAAAGTGTAAGGAAAAAACTAGCGTCTGCTCAACAAAAAATTGATGCATTAACTGCTTCAAGCTTTCTCAACAAGGACCAAACGACTGCTCTGACAAAAAAAACTACAAAAGGATCAAAATGGTCTGAGAAGACTATCAGAGTGGCGCTTCAAATTACACATGCATGTGGTACCACAGGATATGAACTACTAAGGTCATTGTCGTATCCATTACCCTCGAACGGAACCCTGGTTAGAAGACTTCAGAACATCCGTTCTTTGCCAGGTGTTCTTTACGAAGTACTAGATGTTTTAAAGCGCAAAAGGAGACAATGCAAGCTATAGAAAAAGACTGCGTGTTATTCATGGACGAGATGGAAATAAGCCAGGGTTTCGATCACGACCGCTCTCTAGACTGCCTTTTCGGGGGTACCACACTGCCAGAGTCGAATGTGCAGGTTGCCAACCACGCCCTCCTGTTCATGATTGGTGGGCTAAACACAAGGTGGAAGCAGGCCATAGCTTATCACTTCACTGGGCGATCAGTTGGCGGGGCAATCCTGAAAGATCTTGTCTTTCACTTAATTCAGCTCTGTTTCAATATCTCATTGCGAGTGCTTGTGGTAACCAGTGATATGGGATCACCTAATCGTGCAGTATGGCGCGAACTGGAGTTCTCCAGCAACAGGCTTTCAGAGACAGTCTGTTCTGTACCACACTCGCACCTTGGAGACCAGAAGTTCTTCTTCATGGCCCACCCAGCACGTGTTTTGAAAAACATTCGGGGCCAGCTGCTTCGTTCAGAAATATTTACACTAGGTGAAGAAACGGTAAAGGAACAGGGCCTTCCTGGGAAAACTGTGAGACTTGAACATGTACAAGCAGTCCTCGAATTTGACACAGATGATGACCTGAAGATTGCGAACACGTTGTCTGACATCCACACTAGCAGTGGACACTTTACTAACATGAAAGTGAATGTCGCTGTTCAAATGTTTCGTGAAGCCCCTCCTGCTATCAGGTATCTGATCAAAATAAGAGAGTTAAAGCCTGAAGCAGAGGCGACCGCTTGGTTCCTTGAACTAGTGAACAAATGGTACACACTCATGTCATCACGGCACCCAGTGGTTGCTTTGAGCTATTTTGATCGTTCAAAACATAAAGATGCAGTTAAACTCCTGGAATTGGCATGCACAACTTTCTGCCCCATGAACATGGGAAAAACTGCCCTCTGGAAACCTTCGCAAGCTGGTCTCTTCATTTCAACGACAGTTGTCCTGTGTCTGTCCGAAGAACTGCTGAAGAAACGTGGCTACCGGTATTTGCTTACAGGTAGACTTATACAGGATTGCCTTGAGAATATTTTCTCCGTCATAAGGCTCAGAAAGCCCATCCCGAGCGCATATGATGTGAAGTGTGCTCTGAAGTTAATATGTGTCAGCCAATTCTTGCACACACCAACATCATCTAGCTATAATGTGGATGACAGCATGCACCTAGCTGACCTCCTGGACCCCAGTCCAACCAAGAAACAAGTTCTGGAGGAAAGTCAGGAGAACGAGGAAGCTGAAGAGCTGGAAAACGTTCTTTTGTATGGACTCACTGCAGTGGAACGTGACATACTTGCATATGTAGGAGGTTTTCTCCTGAAGCCCATCTTGAAGTCTGTTGACGAGTGCAACGACTGAAAAGCGGCACTGGTGGGGGGAAATGACGACAAATACAGCACTCTCGTTCAGCTTAAAGAGTACACTCAGGCTGCTGGTAAACTCATTCAACCTAGCCGAGCTGTGATGGAAGTGCTGATTGAGTATGAAGAGCACTTCAAGACCTTTGCCGACGAATACGGAATCTTGGCGCTCAAAACCCCATTCGCAAGCATTTTGAGTGCGCTGCGCAGGTCAGTCACTGCAAAACTGGAGAGCTTCAATATGCATCGTGCACAGGTAGAAAAGGCATTGCTGGAAAGGTATGCTAGAACTAGACTTAGGATTCACCTTCGGCAACAACAGGCACAAAGAGTAAATGGCCATTCAAGTAAGACGTGTGCTGCAGTGAACCTCGAGTAAGAGTTTTGTGAAGTGCTCAAGTCGTCTTTAGTAATTGCATGCTTCCGAGAGGCAGACATTTTTTTAGTATACTGTGTGGACATCTGTCTGTTACTGTTCAAATACACAGTGCCGCAGCTGGCTCAATTTGTTCTTTTGATAAGCTGGACTTGTACAGAAAATGTGCTGAGTGTAGTACGTGATAACGCAAGCTGTTATTTGCTGTAGCATACTTGTTTGTTGCAAGTACGCGACACCTTGGTTATTCGGTGTGAATTCACAGAAACAAACAACTTACTTTGTGTGTCATAACGTGAAGGCATGTGTATATTTTGCAAAAATGTTAGAATTTTGTTTACCCCCTTTTTATGTAAAGTTTTGCTTTGTTATGCGCTGTCTTCGTGGAAATTGCTGCTTGTTTCAATTGCTACAGTTCTTGTCATCATTATTAAAACTTTTTCTGCATTGATTCATTCCTGTTTATTTGGTTTGGTTTGGCAGACTGTTTCATATGCATGCACTGCATCGGTTGCACTTGGTGCATGGACTCTGACCTCTATTGACCCCCTTCCCCATTTTTGTGTGCTTGATTTTTTATTGTGAGGATGTCTTTTTGCTTGATTAGTGTGTTTTGTGGAAATCCTGATATGGTTTCACTCTGTTATTTGTATCGCCATCTTTGTGTGTACATTTGTGTCCACAAGCAGCTGCGTCTGCACATTCAAATTCACTAAGTGTTTTTTTTTAAAGTGCTCCGCTTTTACTATATGCCTTGTAGGGGGCACGGACCCCGTCAAGCCTGTTTTGGGCTTTTTGTCCGTGCCCCTAAGCATCCTAGGATGTTTGAATAAAGTGATTTGATTTAATTTGATATTCGGTGGTGCGCTGTCTCAGTTATTTTATTTACGGAACATTGCAGGCATGAAGCTCAAAGTGGTAGAAATATGTTCTTGACAATAAAAAAGATGGATATCAAGCTTAACACCAAAGATATAGTTTACAAGGGGTACAAAACGGCTATCACAGTAAAACCAAATTCAGGGAAAAAGAAAAAAAGGGTGGGCGTAACATTAGAAGTAACCAAACATAGAAAAAATTAGAGCAAGAGGATAAACCGCAAAAACATTGTTACATGGGGGGAAAATGCGCGTCAATAAATTCTGGTCAGGAACAACTGGTTTGTTCCTTGTTCTCCCATCTTTTTCTTTTCGGCCTAATTTACAGGTTTGAAGCGGGCACGGATTTGTGATATCTGATTGAGTGTCTGTACCTTTTTTGTGCTAGCCCACCCCCTGTGATGTATAATAGCAGTCTATTGTCCAGATTCGCTCGCAGAAGTAAGAGAATTTTATTACGCGCAGAGCACTGTGTAGGGTATGAACACCGAGGAACAGGGCGCCGCATTTACGCGACTGCAAAAACATTGCGAGCTACGCGGTTATTTGACCGGCTTCCCCGCGAATACAGGCGCCGTCATCTAAAATAGCACTGCGAGAGAAACCCTTTTACCGTGTTTGCATTGATGGGATGACTTTGGTTCAGGAATGTCGCGCAGGCATAAAATAAGGTTCACAGGGATGTCGCGGTTCTCTCCATCACAAATATACGCTCCCTAAAGCCATTGTCACCCGTACAATGCGGCGGGTTGCACTGCGAGAAAACGAGCTGTTTTCACAGTATTTCGCAATAACTCGAGTCAGCGACACGTTTTTTTCGGTTTTAGAAACGGCGGCAAACCTCAGATTACAATCCTCCAGCTTCCCAATCTTTCTGTATAAATAAACCATCCAATTTGTGTTGAAGCCCTCTGAACCCGCGCTAACTCAGTGTAAACGCGCGAATGCTGGGGTACAATATGGCGGCCCGTCAAGTTTAGCGGCCGCCAGAGCTGGTGGTAGGCAACCATGGTCAAAGATGTCACCACCCTAAAAGACGGCGGCATGCTAGGCTCCCTAAGCGGGACTTTCGCGGGGTGAAAAGATGAGAGAGCGCATGTTCCTCTCCTTGGAACTCCCACCACGGCTGCGCTCTTCATATACAGTGACGTTTATTCAGTCAGTCAGGATTTTCGCGGGACGGCTAAAACGACGAAGCCGCGCTTTGGCGCGGCCTCGTCAGAATTCACTTCGCTACAAACCAACTTCGCATTGGTTCGCGGCCTGGCAGCCGCCGGGGGCGATGCATCACTACTTCTCGGTCGCGAATACACGTGGTGGAAGTTCAAGCTGCGGCAATGACCTGAGCTGCGGGGCACTCAGTTCAGCGGTGCCGGCCGAACGAAGGCTGATTGTTTTCACGATATGTGCGGTATAAATATATGCGTGCCCTGTCTACGCTTCCTGTCTACGCCCCCTCGTCCACAGCAGTCGCACGTATGAACGTGTATTTGATTGAAATACGGCAGCGAAATCAGCTTGCCGTATTGCAGCAATACGGCAACTGATTCGCTGCCGAGCAATCATGCTGCAACTGCTGACAGAAGAATAGCGAGGATGAACGAGGTTCTTTGCTGTGCGCATTGTGCGGTAGACTAAAACCTAGGCGGGTTTAAACGCATCTAGTGTCCTGGTGGTGAGTTAGGATATTTTGAAAACTAAGGAAGGGGCTGGAGAGAGGCGTAGAGGGCCGGATGATCTGACGCTGGTTGGTGAGCTCGCAGGCCAGCTCATGAGCCACCTCGTTCCCATCCGGCCCCGAGTGGGCGGTGGGTCCAAAAGGCACGTATGGGAGGGAAGTGCGGAGTCTCGGGGTATGGTGCGTAGTTTTGCTAGCAGCAGGGGCTGTACTTGCACGGTGCTTCAGCGAGGCCCGCCACAGCATTAGCCTCCATTGAACGGCCGGCCCCAGGCGCTGCTATGAGGTCAAGATGGACTCGGCCGCCGACCATTTGAGAGCTCTATCGGGCCACTGAATTCAAGTTTCATCTCTCTCTAATCTCTCTCTCTCTCTCTCTCTCCTCTCTCTCTCTCTGCTCTCTCTCTCTCTCTCTCTCTCTCTCTCTCTGTCTCTCTCATCTCTCTCTCATCTCTCGGAGCTTTATACGATGTGAGCGGATTCGGTATATGGAACATATTGTTCGATGTTCGAACATATTGTTCGATGTTCGAACATACTGTTCGAACGTACTGGGCGAGAAGATGGTGCGAGGAAAGCACAAGCACAGTGATTTGATGGAAGAACCTTTCACTGCCTATGCTTAAAACCGAACGCGATCGTCAAGGTGACTGGGGTATAACTGATGCCAATTTTCAATGAATAAGCTAACCAAAAACACAGTTACAGTGTTAACAGAGAGAGTCGTGTTGCGACGTTCTCATCCCACCGCTGACAACCTGTTGCTGCATACGGGAAGGCGTACCCGAGCCGAGCTCCGTCACCTCCGACATGGTAGCGTGGTGAAGCGACCGGCCAGCCAATGTTGCTGCCTCGAGGAAGACCAGAAGCCGAAGGCAAACGTAACTTGTTTACTTCATGGCGAGAGATGGCCGAAGCCAGAGAACAATGCCCCGACGGGCGAGCTTACAGTACAGGACTCGAGCAGAGTAACAGCATTGATGCACTGTTCAAACAGGAATGAACTACAGCGCTTGGTGGCGCGGGGGGGGGGGGGGGGGGAGGGGTCTTATTTGTACCCAAAACGCCAACGGTCAACGGTCAAAGAAGCGTTACCTCCAAATTCTGCACACGACACGAATGGCACAGACACACACAACACTCTTTCCTGAGTTCGTAAGCGGTCGGTAGTAGCGGCGCACGCTGAGTCCGAGAGAGGGGAGAGAGGAGATCTCCGCAGCGGCTTCCGCGTCCTTCGGACAGGTTGAAGCCTGCCTGGTCTGCCAACGCCGGTTTGAATGACGCCGATAGCGAGGCGCCTGCGATCCAGACGTGTAGCAACGCGTTTGAATTGTCGGCTGCAAGCGTGAGCCACCGACAGGGGGGCCTGCTTGAAAGGCGCACGTAGTGAAGGCTTCGTCACGCAGCCGATTCGTAACAGTCGCTGGACTGTAACAGACTGATTCGTAACAGTCGCTGGAACGTCATTTGTAGTTTTACAATTGTTGGTTTCCTATGAAAGATTCCTTGCTTGCGTGCGTGTGGGTGGGCGTGTTCGTGCGTGCTTGCGTTCGCACACGCACACACGCACATACACACATGAGAATAACCACCTACCTGCAATTTTAAACATAAAAAATACTACTGCGGGCACTTACGGGTTGTTACGCGGTTGAATCCCCAAGTGTGTATACGTATGGGGGTAGCCTGGCGTGGCAGCAATCGGCTATGAGACTGGTGGCTGTAGCTGTCATTGCAACCTCCGAATATACTTTTGGAGCGTGGGCCGGCCGCGGCGGCGCTTTTCTGGAGGAGGAGAAACACGAAAACCCCCGTCTGTTCGAGATTTCGGGGGACGTTAAGGATCCCGAGGTGGTAAAAAGTAGCCCGAAGCCCTCTACTACAGCGCGCCTTATCGCCTATGTAGCGTCTGCGCGTTAAACCCACAATCAATCAATCAATCAATCAATCAATCAATCAATCAATCAATCAATCAATCAATCAATCAATCAATCAATCAACCAATCAATCAATCACACAATCAATCAATCAATCAATCAATCAATCCTCTCGAAGCGTGGACCCGCTCCGAAGACTTTTCGGATTCCCGCACAGGGAAGCTACAAATGTATTGTGGTAACTTTATAAAACAGCAGGGCGCAGGCATGATGTAGAAGTATAATATATTACTCTCGGATACTGTAATGGCTCGCATTCGAAGCAGAGGAGCAAACACAAATATACCCAGAAAGCCGTTGTTGGCGGACGACGTGTAAGGTCATTTGCCGTCCACCTCCTGTCCTTTGTTTTCAATAATGTTCCCACGGCAGATTTTTTTTGTATATTGAAGGCCCCTAGAATTTCGGAGCAATTCCATCCGCTGCTCCAAACCCCGCAATAATGTTGTGCCCGTATTTGCTAAAATGTTTGAAAATGCCCAACACCATGTATTTTCTGAATGGCGTGATCACAGCAAAGAAAAGGAAAAAATTTTAAAAATGCTGCATAGAGCAGCCCAGGGCCTCAACATGATCTTAACAAAAAATGGTGGCCATTGTGAGAAAAGTTACTTTTTCATAATTTTTTTCACAGTCTTAGGTTTGCTTTAAACCCAGGACGTAAAAGGGCCGCGAGAAAAAAAAAGAACAAAATTTTTTTTTGGACAAAAACACTTTCAGGGAGCATTGTGGGCCATGCGAGGATGACCCACAATTTTTACTGAGCAAATCCGTGATGGTCGATTTTACGGCTGGGACATTTGGCATGGAATGACCCTGGTTCATCAATTCGCGCGCAGGACCTCCATTACTTAATGGAATACACCGGACTTTGTGCATCCGCGCCTCCATAATGAGGACCCTCTCCTCCAGCGCCATCTTACGTGTGGGCTATCTCGATCACAGTCTACTAGATAGTTTGTAGACTGTGTTTGGGCGTGGATTAGATTGGAAAACTTCTTTGGGGCCTGCGAATGAATTCCTATTGCTAGGTCTTCATGACTTGGCCGGAGTCGTCACCGCAGATGTAGCCAGCCCGGCTAGGGGTCCTCCGCTCCCCGTCACCGGGTCGCCGGGGTCCTCCTGCCTTGCCAGCGCCACGATGACTCGCTGGGCAGCCTGCGTTCAGAAAAGCCTGCTCCTTCCTCATCGGGATGGCAAGTAGTGCCCACTGCGACGCCTGCCAGGTTGAAGAGACAATCAATCATGTGCTTTGTCGTTGCCCGCAGTATTCATTAGAAAGACGTGTTTTTGGCCGCCCAGCTCAACCGATTGGACAATCAACAGTTCACAGTAGAGGCCATTCTAGGACACGACCCTACAATCGACTTCGCAGAAGGCAAAAAAAAAAAATCACTTTTGCATTTTATGAAGGAAACAGGCTTAGCCGAAAGACTATAGTGCCCGCAAAGAGGACTAAAGTGTGTTCGCGGCCCTGCTCCTTTCCCCCTTTTTGCCTGCCCTCTCTTCATCCATTGCACACCCTTTCCCCAGTTTCGAGTAGCAATCCGGACTCTAAGCCTAAATAACCTCTCGGCCTTTCCGTTTGCTTTTCGGTCTCTCTCCGCTTGAAAAGAGCGAGCGATCAGAAACGCACAGCCTCGTGACTCCACGCCGAGCACATAGTTTACACACCCGCAAAACATGGGCCGGAGTCGGCCGAAGAAGTATGAGACTCCCTAGGAAGAAGAAGCGCACCGCGAACGCTCTTGTGTTGCTGCTCGAGAACGTCCGAAATGGCTACGATGCAACCCCGAGTATCGCGTCGAAGCCCAGCAAAACGTGGGAAAACATAGCAAAGGCGGATGAAGCTAGGTCGACCCCCAGTTCCACCGTTTCTCCAGCTTTGCACCACTAATGGAAGCTGCGCCAATTTTCGAAGACGATATTCTTTCCTGAGACACATAAACGCAGAAATTTTGGTCGGTCTGTCTGTCTATCTCTCTGTCTGTCTGTCTGTCTATCTGTCTGTCTGTAACTCGATTCAGCCACCCGGCCAAAGTGAAACAGAAACTTCATATACCCAGAGCCAAAACTGTACGTCTATGTACGGTGTCAATTTTCATACTTTTCAACACTGTTGAACAAGAACAAGATAGAACGCAAATATAATGGAGAAAATAAATACATAAATATTATTTGCACTGTTCCTTTATTTTAAAAAAATCACGTGTGCTTGGTCTTCAAATGAAGTACTACATCAACTGCAGAAAAACGTCGCCTGCTGTTGCCAGCGATACTATAGCTCCTGGCGGCATTTACGAAATCTAACAGCCAACGCAACCAAACGTTCCACTAGTAGGGCAACGTCGTGCTATCAACGTTGTAGTGGGGTGCCTCCATACAGGCGCGTCTCCGCCGTACGGCAGCGCTGGCATCGAGGCAACTGTCTTAGAGCAGTGGAACGCGATAAATTTAAATTGACTTGCGCAAACATCTTGCGTGTTAACTTGAGAGTAATGAGAGGGAAGAGGAACTCCATGAGAGGTGAGCGGGAAAGAGAACAGAGGCATTTATTTGGTATACTTGGCGGGGCGCCAGTCGAGTATCGTCGAGAGCAGATACGGGCCTTTTTTTTTCTGGGGGAGGCGAAAAGCGAAGACGCCGCGTGCCGATAGTTCGGCGCACGTTAAAGGTATCCTGGTGGCCTACACTAATCCGTAGCTTTCCACTACAGCGTGCCTGATAGTCCAGGTGCAGTGTTGCCACACAGAGCCCCACATTTTTTATACCCACACACATATTTTGCCAAAATGCCATGACTACTTCAAACCAATTGGACACCCCTCCGTTGCGCACAAACTGGTTGCATAAAGAAATAGTGAAACTCACACGTGAAGCCTACATATTTCCTCAAACAGAGGAAATGTTTCAACGGACACCCGTTTCATCGGGAAGAATTATTGAATAAATGCGGGCACGCCGGTTACAAGGGGATGAAAAAACTGTGTGTTAATGTCCTGCCCCGTTTTGATGTCGAATGTGTGACACGGCCGGGTGATATGCGTCCATACAGTTTTAGCCTGTTAATTTATTGTTCCACCGTGTTGTTAAAAGTGTCATCTTTATTCATCCAAAAGAAACAAGAATAAAGAAGCACGCAAACACAATTTTATGCAGCTGATGCATGGAGTCCACACAGCAACGCACATTTCCCTACCAATTAAATTATGCGAACTTAATCTGGTTATAATACACACATTAGTCAGAGAACGGTGTTCTAATTGACACTGTCGATGGAAGAACGGACTTCCAAATTCCCAACTTGGCATGCAGAAGCTTTAGTGATGTTATTTTTTGGCCTGCCTGGATGATCGCGTGCAAGACCCCACACTAGCAGAAACAGAAAAAAAAAACGAAATGGTATTTACTCTTTGGTGGGACAGAGGACTGCCTCGGGAGGGACCATTTTCTATGGTTCCTCCAGTGTCCAGTGCTCATAAAATTCACGCTGTGTACTGCACGGTGCGCACGTCCTTTAAGGTTCTCATCTTCGGCTTCACAAACGGACTGCTTTCGGTTGAAATCAAATCCCGCAAAATGAATTCTGGAGATTTTTATTTTTATGTTTAGACCGATAACAGTGAAGCCCACATATGGGGAAGAAACCTGGGAGCTTGTTGGAAAGAATAAAAGGGCGCGCCCTTTTATTCTTTCCAATAAGCATGGACTAGTGTCACTAGATAGGTATAAGAGTAGCGGCACTCAGGCACGCAAGTCAGCAACGGCGGCCATTTTGGTGTTTATCAGTGTAGCGAGATTGCCTCTTCTACGGCCTCGCCGCTAACTTCTACCGGGGCGTTTGTTAACAACACTGCCGAAGATACAGCAAAACGGCATTTTCGTACGCACTTCAGCTGCTGAAGTGCTGCTCCACACATTATCTTTGATTCGTGTTCGGGACAACGTTAGTCGCGCGCAGCCGCAGAGCAGGGAGCACAAGCTAAGTCTTCCACAGTTTACTGACTGAAAACGCACAAGCAACAAAATGGCAGCGCCCATGAACCGTCGCAGTGTAAACAAGTGTCACGTGACGCGCACTGACCAGTGATCATGGCGGCGGCACGGAACAATGGGAGAAAAGAGTGCCGATACTCTGTAACCTTATCTAGTGACACTAGCATGGACTAAGTTGCTCAACAAGTTTTGCTGGGAGCTTAGATAACACACCTGAAGTAAAAAAAAAACTTAGGCCAGCCCAACGGGCCGTAGCATGTAGTATGATGGCAGAAGCCCCTGGGGATGCGATACAGGCTTATTGCATTAAAGGGACCCAGAAAAGCCTTCTGTGAACGTTACAAAAGGCCTGTATTGTCGCGTAGCACCGGTATAGCGATGCAATGCCGTTGGAATTATTGATCTACATTCAGTATTAGCTGCGCTAGAAGCGATTAAATGCACCTCTCCCCACTCGCCAATCGACTCCTCCTCCCGTTCTGCTTCCTTCAAAGCAGCTGGAAACACTGGGAATAGCCATGTGACATCGCGGCGCTCGACTTCCGTTCTCCGCTAGCTACATTCATGCGCTAGGCACGCGTCAATCGCTGCGGACCCGCCTTTGCGGCCTTTGCTTCGGCATCGCGCAGGGAGGAGGAAGGGCAGCCGGAAGCCAATGGCAGTGACGCCGCCGCGGCTGAACTCGCCGGCGAATCAGGGGGCGCCTTCGCCGTTGCGTCAGCCGCGATCGCCGTTGCGTCAGCCGCGGTCGCCGTTGCGTCAGCCGCGGTCGCCGTTGCGTCAGCCGCGGTCGGCTCGCTGTGACGGCGCGCTCATCGGCTGAGAAAGGCGATCTTCAAAAATTGTTTACAATTATCCGTACAATGTATGGGGCTCACACTTGGCTCACAAATCCCCCGTTATGTGTTCTGCCAACTGAATGCGTTTCATTGCCGCCTTCACAAAGCTTTTCGGGGTCCCTTTAAGGAGCGAACTCGGGTGGAAGACGTGCTAGCTCGGGGGACCGGTCCACTGCTTAGACCGGCATCAATGTGCTACGCCTGGCGCTAGTAATGCTACACAGCAGCGTTAACGACAGCAAGAATTATAAAAAGTGAGCTGCAAATTAAAAAGAAAATACGAAGAGAAACACATCATGACCACGATTAACCAAGCGGTGCATTCCAGCTCGATCTGTATGGCACCACATCAATGTATGTATGCATGTATAGTATGTGTACATGTAGACATGTATGTGTGTGTGTGTATGTATGTATGTATGTATGTATATATGTAAGTAAGTATGTATGTGTAGTACGTAGCATTCGAATGCTAAATCTTTTTTTATAAAACGCACCCAAAATTTTCACACGCGACATTTCACTCCCTCAATATTGCGCCCATATCGCACAAAAAATGAAGGCACCCGCCACTTTTTACATGTTCAAAGCTAGCGGCGTAACCGGGATTTTTACTAATCATTTTTGTTATCCGCCCTCGGGGAACTATGTGCAGATGTATGACGATCCGGCTGCCTCTCGCCCTGCAATATCAATTTGGGGCGCGTAATGAGCGGCCCTATCACAGTCAGAGAAGGGATCTTTCATCGCCTTTGAAAAAAACCAAGTCCATGCTTCCAGCGATTTCCGGTCATAATACTGGACAGAGCGTAAACTCGAGGCATTTTTCGAACATTACTCTTATTATACGTGAGAAAGGGCAACATAGCTGCGTAGCTGATAACTGAGCCACACAAGTGTTCAGCTGGTTGGATTGGGAAACACAAAAATGATAGTGGTTCTTTAAAGCAGAAAGCATTCGGGCTGTGATTCTTATCCCTAGGATCGGCAATGCACATTGCATGAATAATTAAGGCAGGTCGCTGGTTGAAACTCGTAGATTTTGCTGAATTGATGACTTTTTTAAAAATACCTGCGGCGTGGCATCCTTTCCTCTTTCAACAGAGGAATTGCGATTTACGCGCCCTTAAGAGTAAAACACCAGTTCAAGGCCAACTTAAGTTCCTAGATATCAAGCTTTCATGTTCCCCAGAGCACACCTGTTGGACGTATGAGCCGAGGGGCAGCAAACCTTTATTACCATTTGATTATGCTCACTCTAAGCTGGTAAAGAGAGCTGTCATTAAAGCTTGCTACAACAATGCCCTTCAGAAATCCTGCCACCATATAGTCCACGCGAGTTTCCGAAGTCAAATACAACGCCTAGGGGAGCGGGATGCCGGAGGCATATTTTTGTCCTCCATTTCCCTGGGGCTGTTACAGGAACTAGGAAAGCGCGGCTCACTCTAATCCCAAGAAAGAGAATCCAGAATTAAGAAAGATTATATAACAGTCATTCTGTAAATGCATGGGCTCTCGCACAGGCTAAAGAAAATTGCGCCAGATTCAGGAGTGACAGTACTTTTTTTCTGCCCCCGACAAGCTTTTGCGAATTGGCATAAAAGTCAACATTTTGTCCTTCACACGGGAAGAGGTGCGATAAGCAGCGAAGAGCAAAGTTTGTGCCTTGTCAAAAAGGAGTTGTGTATTCGCTACCCCTCCACCCATACAACACGCCTTACGTCGGTCAAACAGGCGCTGCCTCAATGAAAGGCTGCGCGAACACAGCAACAACTTTTCAAATACTGCTGGTGGCCATCTAGGCTCGCATTGCCTCCGCTGTGGCTGCAGGCCGTTGTTTGAAGAATGCAAGGTAATAGGCCGACACAGAGAGCTGACTACCCGAAAAATGGTCGAAGCTGCGGAAATTCTTAGGTTAGGTGACGACTGCATCAGCTTAATAAGGGTAAGGTCCTGGGCACGTTGGTACTTCACTGTTAAATAAAATGATTGCGCTAAAAAGGACACGGACGGAGTGAGGACAGACACACACGGCGCCGTGTGTGTCTGTACTCACTCCATCCGTGTCCCTCTTTCGCGCAATAATTTTATTTAACACTGCATCAGCGTTTCGTCCGTTTATCTGCCAGCAAAAGAACTGCAATACCTATCGGCTCATGGCGAACTGGTGTAAAATGGCTTTGTGCTTCCAGTGACAATGTGTAGTTTTTAAGGCTATTTTTTAGGCTCCATGATACGCCCCTTGAGTTTCAGTAATACCATATTATTGTATATAAGTGCACTGTCATTTCAAAACAAAATTTCAGTTAATAGCAGCGCTTCGTGTCGTCTATGTTGTTGTTCTCTTCTCTCTCCTTGTGTTACTTCGCTCTTCCAACCAATGCAATGCATTACCAACTCGCCCAAGCTTCCGCTCTTGCTAGAAATATCCCCATGGAGTTGGTTGAACGCAGCCGGAACATAGCAGTGTCGTTCACACCTTGTATTGCAACGTGGAATGAAGTAAGGCTCTTTTGTCGGAGCCTGCGCGTAGGGATATACAACGGTTTGAAATGATTAGTCCAGAAATGTTTTAAAATAATATTTCGTTCAACAAAAAATCAGAGTTCGGTAGACGTAAAGTTTTGAACACAGGTCAAACCAGTATAACCTGAACAGCTTTGGTACCGCGGGAATAACGGAGCTTGAACAGCGGCGTGTGCAAGAAACATTATGTACGCTGTGGATACTTCCAAATAACAGCAATTGTTATTTCAGGAATGTTGTGCCGTCCTGTTGCATTTGGGGCCCTCCTAATTGAGGTGTTCAAATATCATCCAGCACAAAAGCGTTCTGTTCGGTAACCCTTTACGATAATCCTTCCAAGCTCAATCACGCTCGACGAGGGCCAACGCTGATAAGTCAATTCTCCCGAGATCATATTTTGATTTTGTGACGTACGGGTGCCTGTGAAAAGTTTCAGTGGAACGTGGTACATTTGCTTGCCGTTTTATTTTTGTAAGCAGTGTGGAGGAGAAATATTTCTCCACAGTGTTAGTTTTTCCTTTCGCCTTTGTGAAGCAAACAGCCTGTTTTTACTTTTACAAAACACTTACGTGAACCCAATGGAGAGATACAATACTGATGGGAGTAACCATTATGTATAAAAACAATAATTCCCGCTCTGCTAACCAATCTCAAGAACAGACGTATCCCGTTGCATACCCGCCATGAAGGCCGATTTTCGTGGATGAGGATGTAACCGAATCTTTTCACAAACTCGCAGTAACCGCACATAAAAAATGCTTTGTGTCGTGCATGTTGATTACGGACGTTTACGCAATGCTTGTGTGCGACTACTTAGAGCATTTTAGGAAAAAGCATTCCTTGCGGGGCCATGAATTCGCGGATACGTTTCAATTGGCGCCGTTGCGGACGTTCTGCTTAAAACACAATCCGGGAGAACTTAATTAAACCCTTTCAGCCAGGTAGCCCAGGTCCATTAGTCTGCAGATGCTAAGCGAATTAGGCACCGATGTCTGTACGGTGTAAACGACCTCTCGAAATGAGCGCTCCCTGATTAGGCCAGTTCTGCTTGGGGCTTTCGTTCAGAAGAACAATAGAGTGGGTGTCGATGGTGGCGCGCAGTTAGCGGGCTGCCCGCATAGGCCTCGGTAAATGTCCCCATGGGAGAGAGAGAGAATGGCTTTATTGAGGTAAGGAGGCAGATGCCCTGGGGGAGAGAGGCAAAAGGTAGGGGAAATAGCAGTTCAGCGGTGCTCCCTGTTTCACAGTTCTCTTTCTCTGCATTTAATGCGCATGCTCGCTGTCATATGCGGTTCACAGTTCACTAGCTTGTTTTCTTCTCAGTTTTCGCACAGAGACCGGGCAGATGGAGCGTGCTTGGTGCACTCTAGGGAAGTCGGACAAGCTACACCATTTTAAAGAGACCATTCTCAAGAGCGCATTCAGTAATCAATTCAAGGGTTGGTGGATCTTCCCGCACCCGGCGTATGTGTTCGGATTCGGATGTAGGTACCGGGCCAATGGATAAAAGCTGCTCACGGCCTCTGTTGAAGGCGGGACATAGCCAGATTAAATGAAATAAATTGGTGTGCCATCACAACCACAGTGTGGGCAGTGGTGGAGCTCGGACCCTGCAGGGGCTGTCCATTTGTAAATGACGTGTGGGGTGTAGGCCGCATTGGCGTAGATTTTGTTTGCGAATATTTCCCCCGAGCGTGAAAGAGGCTTTAGAAGGTCGAGGACTCCGTCCAGTGTCGCATCTTGCAAGCGTTGTCTGCTTAGTTTCTTGAAATACCGAAGACGAAGTTGCCAATCCGACTGGAGGGATGGAGTTGGTGCGTTGGTAACCGCGGGAGGTGCTTGAAGTCGCTCCCTGGCAGCAGCGTGTGCCGAAAGGTTGCCATGTGCACTCATGGTGTGTCCCGGTGTCCAGGCGATGCGAATCGTGAAGCCTTCTTCTTGTAGGTCGCGTACCGAAGTCAGAATTCGGGTCGCCGTGCTATTAGGCGCGAACGCACGGTTAAGCTCCCGAAGTGCGACGTGGGAGTCCGTGATTATTCTGACCTTCTTAATGGAGAGGGTAGAGGAATGTTCGCCAATGTGCCGGATTGCTCCCAAAATTCCCAGGAGTTCCACTTCTTCCACAAGCCCGTATGTATTGGAGACGTGACGGGATCCATTTATTTCGGGGATATCTGTAGAGGTCCAGGCTATGGCCGCCGTTCTTCCGTCAACCGCAGCGTCCGTGTAAATGTCTGCCTCATCTTCGGCCTTGTCGTTGACGAGGGTTCGAACATACTGCTCTCGGGCAGTTTGATGAGTTCTCCTAATTGGTCTGCGACGCGGGATGCCGATCGAAGGTCGCTCCCACGGAGGAATGGGCGGTGGAAGGTTCATTTGGTTAAAATTACTTTTTAGTTGGTCCCATTCGGTAAGCACTCGTCCCTGAGGAGAATGCTCCACATGATTCTGGAATCGAAGCTTTGTTTCCTCTATAAGGGTATGAAGGGGTGGAAGGGGGACCACTTGATGCAGAATATTGACTCGCGTGAAGTTAGGAAGGCCACTAACCGCACGGAGAAGATGGCGATTTAGCTTGTGAAGGTCATTAACATGGGACGGACGTAGATCATACACTGGGAAGCCGTAGCATAATCGTCCATGTGCCACTGCGCGAGCGAGCATGGTACAAGCGTGTTGGTGTGCCCCACCATATTTACTGGACAACCGGTTGACCAGGTGTAAAGTAGGGCGCCAGGTCTTCCTAAGTTTGGCTACCCATTGTTTCGGGCTGTTGCAACTGCTAACGGGAACACCCAGCAGACGATTATTGCCATTGTGAGACTCTATTAGAGTGTCTCCTACTTGAAGAGAGATGGTCTGGTCCTTATTCGTTGCGCGTTTACCGTCGACACTGAGCAGTTGCGTTTTGGCAGGGGATAACTGGAGCTGGAAGCGGGACAAGCTGTTCTCCAGGCTGAAGAGCGCAGCTTGCAGTTCACTCTGCATGGGCTCTTTGGAAGGGAAATCGCTGGCCTCGGTCCATACCACGACATCGTCCGCGTAGAAAGCAAACCGGGCGGCAGTGTCTTGCTCCAGAGTACGAGTCACGCGATTCACCGCAAGATTAAAAAGTAAGGGCCCCAAGATTGATCCCTGAGGGACACCCCTATCGAGATAGTAAGTGGTAGGCTGATGCGTCTGGGGGTTGAGACGAATCGGGCGGTGCTGCAGGAAGTTCCGAACCTGGGCTTGAGCCTTCTAACTCGGAAAGGCAAGTGCGAGTTCTTGTAGAATGCCTGGTTGACTAACGTTGTCAAAGGCTTTATGGATATCTAGTGCGAGGACATAGTCAGGCAATTCCTTGCGGGATGTCCTATTAATGACACGTCTAAGCAGCCACAAGTAATCATGAGTGCCAATGTGGGGTCGAAAACCTGTGAGTGCAGGATGAAACCAGCCTTGTACGCTCGAGATGATAAAACAAGCCTATTATTAAGTCGTTCAATAACCTTACAGATGACGGGTGTTAGTGAAATAGGACGGAGGTTTTGGGGATTGCGAGAATCCTTGCCGGGTTTGGGAATCGGGTGGATGATGGTGACCCGGAGGGAGTCAGGGACCTCCCCTGAGTCCCATAGCTTGTTCACCAATTGCAGTAGAACATCTGGGCCTTGCGGGGGGAGATTGTGGTGGCCCTGCCACATGACAAGATCATGGCCCGGCGCCGACTTTGGTCTTCCCTGCGAATTGGCGATCTGTAATTCTCCCATGGTAAAAGGGGAATCAAGTTCTTGAAGGGAGTGGTCGATGTCGATGACAGAAAAAGCCAGGAGAGTAGAAGGATCATCCACAGCATGCTGTTACAAAATGTGACCTGGTTGGTTAGAAGACGACGACACCGAAGCTAAGACGAGCAGCCACCGCACGTGCAGACAGGCTCGAGACGTCTTCTTCATCAAGCAAATAACGCTAGCCGCTCGAACATCGTCAATAAAGCGGCGTCCTCTTACCCTCGCTTGCTTCCTGGTTTTCAACAATTTGGTGCCGTGACCAGGATTGAAGGATTACACTGTTGAAGACCCTACCGATGAAGCAAGCCCACTGAAAAGGACGCACCGGCCAAGAACGACGCATCGCATCACCTCCCACCAGAACGGCATCTCTGCCTACCGAGCCCCATCATGGACCGTCTGAAAAGGAAACGCGGTGTGGTCCGCGCCTCGACTACAAAGATCATCAGCGAGATGAAGGCCATGATGGAGGTGACCCCACTACCGATCGGTGAGCTGGCTGAACAGCTTAATATGCTTAAGCGGAAGGAGGCTGCCTTAACCGAAATAGACAAAGAGATAGAGCACCTCGTCCCCGATGAAGAACTAGATGATGAACTGAGAGCTGTAGAAGATTACCGGGATTCCATCGCACGTATGACCTTCCGCGCTGAAAGACATCTTCCAGCCGCATGCACTTTAACGACTAGAGGTGTGGTACAGGCCGCAACGTCACCTCAAGAACGAGTTCAAGTTAAATTACCCAAACTTGAGATCCAACCTTTTGACGGAGAATTCATACGGTGGCCTGCATTTTGGGACCAATACGAGTCAACGATACATAGGAACCTGTGCCTAACAGACGTTGACAAATTCAAGTACCTGCGCAGTTATCTGAAGGGGAAAGCACAGGGCGTAATCAGCGGATTACCTACAACTAACGACAGCTACTCCTTAGCCATAGAACTGCTGCAGCAACGTTTTGGAGACAAAACCCTGATAATTAACGACCACATGAGCAAACTGCTAAACCTCCCGAAAGTGACATTCTGCGAAGACTTGAACGACCTTCAGACGCTCCATGAACGTGTACACACTCATGTTAGATCACTTAAGAACCTCGGAGTACCCATTGAGTCGTACGGCAGTATGTTGAAGACTGCGCTATTGCAGAAGTTGCCCTATGAGCTCGTGCTCAGGTTCAACCAGTTAACGTTAACAACGCCACAAGTACAGGGAAGAGAGCAGGCTGGTGAAGTATCGACGTTACTTGAACTTTTGAACCTGGAAGTGCGAAGTCGGGAGATCACTTGCATAATGACTGCATCAGACATGCCTACCAGAACAAAGCCACACCGGAACCAAGTCAAGGAAAACATTCAAGGTTCTTCTTCCGCACTAACGGTAACGATATCCCGCCATGGATGTCTTCTCTGTGAATCGAACGACCACTTCACAGAAGACTGCCGCGCTCAAATCACATTAGAAGAAAAGAAAGCGAAATTGCGAAAACAAGGCTGCTGCTTTCGCTGCGCCAGGCCCTTCCACCGTGCCAAGAATTGCAAGAAGGCAAGAAGACTCTCATGTCGGAATTGCAAAGGATTCCACATCAAGTCCTTGTGCGATCCCAAATGGAAAGGACCGACATTAGAAAAACTGCCGACTCTGTCCACATCGACGGCTATATCAGAGACGCCCCCGAAGAAGGTTTTTGGGTGGACAGTGCCTGGAGACGCGAAACTTACCTCACCAGTTATAGGATCAGAAGCAGTGTCAAGCTCGTACGTATCAACTCAAGGACCAGTGTTTTATCAGGAAAAGGCCTCTTTGGAGGCGGACCGACCACAAGCTACAGTCGAAGAATCTTGCGAAGAAAGTCCACTGGTCTTGAAAGTCCTCGCCGAAACTGAAGCGGAAGCCGACACGAGAGAAACCGCCGAATATTTATTATCCACTTCAGCGCCTGAAGCTTCATCAGCAGAGACACTTTGTGAACGTTCGAAGTACGGACAGCACCTTCTGGAGAGACCATGGAAATTAGGGCGGCAGAACAGATACCTTCACGCCTTGCGCCCTGCGCACACGATACCGAGGAAGTCTCCAGTTCCTCTCGATCTTGGGCACAACAATCAATCCCCAAGCCGTTCTCATGTTCACGATACTAGCCATCTGAAGCCAACCAGATCCATATTATGGCGCCGGCCCGGAGCCTGTTACAAAATGTGACCTGGTTGGTTAGAAGACGACGACACCGAAGCGAAGACGAGCAGCCACCGCACGTGCAGACAGGCTCGAGACGTCTTCTTCATCAAGCAAATAACGCTAGCCGCTCGACATCGTCAATAAAGCGGCGTCCTCTTACCCTCGCTTGCTTCCTGGTTTTCAACACATGCGGAAAAAATGTGTGGATAAGGGTGTCTTCCACTTGACGGTAGTCCATTTGAAGACACATCTCGTCCAGTATGGGGAGGCGGGTCTTCGCACGACCACTCATACCGCGAAAAATGCGCCATAGTTGAGCGAGTCCGGTCTCGTGCCCAAGTTCTTGACAGAAATTGTGCCAATTCTCACTTTGAAGCGTAATTTGATATTCCCGAATAACACGGTAATGATGTTTCAACTGCATCAAATGATGGTGACGTTTGCCCTGTGTTCTATAACGCTTGGTAAGGCGTTCAGCCTTGCGAAGAAGTTGAAACATGTGCGTATCCAGGCGGTCAACTTCAGCGGTACTGGTGGTTTTTTCAGTAGCGAGCGAACGGGTCATGTTCAAGGACGCGACGAAATCATCCAAAGTTGAATTGGGGCCAACCACGAATCGCTCGCGAAAAGAGTTCCAGTTTACGCGATGGTATGTCGTGCTCGTTCTTAATTTCTTGCCGTTAATTTGAAGCAGAATCGGGTAGTGATCACTTCCCCGGTACTGTCCAATGTGCGCCATGTCTTCACTGCTCCGGGGGTGGTGATGGTCAAGTCGGGTGCTGTATCGCCCTGGGAATGGTAGAGGCCACTACGGGTGGGGACTCCATGTTCATTGCGGAGTTGCAAGTGCCCGAATTCGAGGGTTTGCTCTAAGAGCCGGCCCGGCGGTTCGAGGAGGAATAACCCCAGAGAGTATTTCGGGCGTTAAAATCCCCCCCCTATAATGATGGGGCGTGAAAAATTAAGAGAGAGGAGATGCGGTATCCAATCATACAGAGTGGAAGGGATGGCGCTCGAGTTCGGTTTATAATACACCGACGCAATCAACATAGGTTTCCCGCACGGGGGTGCAATACGTGCAACGATGACTTCTCTGGTTCCACCCATTCTTGGTGGAAAAGAGGCACCGCGGGATAACTATGGCTGCCTGCCTACCCAGGCTGCAGGGGACAGCCTATGCGACCACAGTTACTTGACCTGTTACTTCGCGGTTTTTATAAACGCTCTGGAACTGCTCTCATGCAAGTTCTTCCTGCCTGTTGAGGGCCGTTGTTCATCACCGAATAATTCCTGGCTAAACTGGTGGTGCTTACAGTGCGCACTCGTCAGGTAATTGTTGCCACCGTATGGAACCACTATGTCACTCCTTCTTGGTGTTTGACTCAACTGGAATTTTTCTTCTAATCTACGGCAACCGGCCAAGTCGTGCATATACATATGTACTGTTCTGGTTGCAGTAATAAATATACGACGTTTTTAGGAGCGCCAGGAATGAAGATCTTAGCAAATACTTCACATGAAGTGCTTTTCAGAACTGGAGTTTCTTTCGAACAATTCGAGGAAGTTTGTGCTAACCGATAACAAAATATTAGTCTTTGTAGCAAAAGGACGGAACCCAATATTGAGGTATTCTGTAGTCTTCGCTTAAGTTTATCGACGACCATGAATCAGTCGCACGTTAAGGAGGCACGACCAGCTGACATTATTTCATATGTCCCTGTTATGGTGTCCCTCATATTCTATGTTTAGGTGCTTGGGAAGAATTTAAGCCCATGTTTTATTAGTAATTAATTGTTCATTAATCTGTTGCTGTTCAGCCGAACAGCAGTGCTTGTTCACCACAAAAGAACCGAATTGCACGAATTCGTTTCACTGCTGGGAGTATAAACACGTACATTTTTTTTCCATTGGCGTGGCTATGTTTACATGAGGATTAAATTATGTGTGGCATACCTGTTGCCTCTAATGTTGCGTCTGTTTCATTTTCAATGCCCCTTTTCCTCAGGCTGTCTTCTTGATTGTAGGTCAGCTCTTTATGTCGGGCGTGTGTATCAGGATGAAATTACATTTTCCAGCCACATAAGTCTGCAAGCTTGAAATTACGTACAATCTCTGGCTTTGCGTTTGTCAATGCCGTATCTACTTCAAAGTACTCCAAATTAAATGTCGCACATTTTTGAGGGTGGGATGGTGCAGTGGTAATAATGTAACCCATTACACGTCTATACAAGTGATGTTTTCAAAACACACAACGTTTCATTTTAACGTTTAGTAAGAAAACCCGGGGGAACGAGGAATGCGCGCGTGGTTATCAGGTAATTCATGCCATGGCTCTGATCACCCCCTCTATCAACCTCAGTTCAATAAACAACACGACAGCTCAGATTGCGCAATTAATGACCGGATTTATTTTTTATGCACTTGCTCATAACGAGAGGGCTAAGGCTGCAGCAACTTAATACCCGCTCTTTAGCTCCCTTCAAAGCCCTTTCGAATGCGTGCTTTCCAATTAAACGCCGTTGCACGAGAACCCCGACCCGCAGAAAGACAACTCGAGGCATTACGGTTTGTGGCTTAGCCTCCAGCTCTTGGGTCTTTATTTAGTTTCAGAAATTGCGGCTCTCTGCTCTCAGAAGCACCACCTAACCAATGTCAACAGGCAGCTGCTCACACACTGCTATTAAAAAGTCCACTTGTTGTGAACAGCACTGGATTCCGTGACGTTGCAAGGGAATTTGTCTTAAACAACCCTTCGAAGTAAGGCTGTACACTATAAAGCGCGGGGTTTAGCAGTAGCTCCTGATGGAGTAAAAGTTTATCGGAACCTGCGCAGTATGGCTAAACCGTCAGGCGCTCGAAAACGTCGACTGGACGAATGCACATCGCTTAGTTTTACATCTTTAGTTTCACACTAGATTAGATCACTTGTAAGCCTTCGACTTGAGTGAGATCTCCGTCACGGTTGAGGACGCCAACTTATAGTTCTAGTTCATGTATAAGCGTTCTTTAAGCTCTCCTATAGGATTTCTGTAGACCTCTCACTAGTCACGGCATCACACATGCTAATAAAGTTATCTCCTGCATCTCTATCAATTAGTATCTGTCAGGTGGTGTCTGAATGACTCCTACAATGATGTCAAACTCAAAAATATTCTCAATCTATTTACTAGTGGCTTGACAAAGGAAACAAGACAAACTCAAAGGACGTGTTGCGAAATCGCTGCAACAATGGTGGGGTGCAATTCTAAAATCACACAGGCTCACACACACCTCAAGCAGATCCGAAAGCTCTTCGTCGCGCCACGCGCGCTACCATCTGAAGTTGCAGTAAATATTTCTCTAGCTGGGTCGCTCACTGGGAGACGGTATTGCTGTGGAGTGCTCGTGTTGAAGTGACCCTTACTGTCTCCCTTTCTGTTACCCGGGTACGGCAACCATGCTAACCATGCCCTCGCTTGCCAAAAACCTGCCCTTTCTGTACGGTTCCTGAAGAAGCGTGCTGAAGAAAATGACCTGCTGCGCACGTTAAGCAAGCAATGATAACCTGCATTATTTATTAAGCCCGAAGCTCTATAACAAATCATAATTTTTTGTGTCCGTGTGCGCGGTTGAAAATACAAAGAAATTGCCGAGCGCGCGCACATAAGCACGGGCCTCGTGGCGACCACCCGTCAGTTAACAAACCGAAGAAAATGCCTAGCGCTCGTGTGTGCCTGCCCCGCGACTACCACCCAGCGTCCCCTGCGCATGTTTCTCAAAGCAAGCCTGCCCCACTTAGGCGGATTAGCCAAGATTGCGGCGGACCGCCCGCCTGTTAGAAGACCAAGAAAATGCCGAGCTCTTGTGGGTCGTGCCTCGCCGCGACCGCCCCAGCGTCATCGGACAGATTGCAAGGCAAGGCATACCCACTTGGCAGATTCGCCTAGATTGCCCCCAAAAAATGTCCTTTGTTCACCGTTATTGTGACAACACATGGTCGGAAGGAGGAAGGACAGGTGATAGCGTACGCCACCCCCCCCCCCCCCCCCAAGGCGATGTCCATTCGTCATCACATTAAAAAAAAATGAGAAAAGCTCACACTTTTGGTAACAATGCTCGAGTAAAGGTCGTTTCGGGCTAGCAGCGAAGGAGGACATCGGCTGAAATCTAATATGGAATTAACCTGTGGGGATGGTCGTGAAGGTTGCGCACAGCTTCGCCAGTTTCAAGACTCACGCGTTGTTGTGAGCTTCCTTCGTTTTTTTTTTTTGTTACCGTTAAAGGCCCCTTGCAGGGCATTTCATAAGTGGAGGGGCAATTACAGGATTCCACAACACGAGAATGCACAAATCATAACGTGAGATGTGCTCATACTCAAAACAGTCACAACTGGATGAAATATATACGCATGGAAGGAACTCCAACAGTTACAAATGCTGACAGAAAATATAATTATACTTGAATAATCGTTGTTATTTTAAGCGCCTGCGTTACATTATTATGGATTCAGACAGGTTATTCAATGGATGCAGGTAATAAATAGGTATTAAAAGCATTATCTCTGCCGTGTCGGCACTGAAAACGTGATGGGTTAAAAGGAGGCAGGGCGAACAAGCTGCATTGTAAAGGGAAGTTATTCGTGCAGAAGGCAACACCGAAAAACGCCGTGGCAATTTTGAAGGCAGAATGGTTAAGAGCTAACTGAATGTTACTTGTACTTTGAGCGAGGGCTGTATTTTTGTAATAAATCTAGCCGGGCAATCCTGAATTGGTTCTAGTCAAAAAATAATTAATCAGGGTTCGAAATCTCAGATGCGTATTAAAATTTATTAGGTGCGAAAGTTTGGTGTGCTATAGTTTTCTGATTTGCGGTGGACAGAAGGTGAGGAATCTTCTGGTGTACCCAAATGTTTTTGCTGAGGCCGAGTGGTTAGTGTCGTATGGGATCGCTCCATGTTAGCATGCTTGAAGGACTAATTACGCCAACATCCAGGTATTAATGGATCTAGAAATTTCAAGGTCACCGAGTTTTGGAAGGACGTGGGTAGTGCGCTTTTACTAAACATGCATAATTTACATTTGTGCTACGGTTGATGGCTGATGCGCCATTCTTAAGGGTTACTTAGTCATTAATAAGTAATCTTTCAGAAAGGCGTATGTGACGCTATACTGCAGCAAAAGGTGACATGCGATGATAAGGTACGAGTCATCTGCGAAACGGCGAATTGCAAAAAAGTGTCGGCTGTAATATGTTTATTAAACATTACAATAGCAGAGGATGTAGTGCAGAGCGTTCAGAAACAGCAGAAATTACATCGACAGTTGTTTGATTGGTGACTTTGGGCTAGAGTAAATTAAATACATTCAATTTGTGTTGAAATAATAGATAAATGCTGAGAAAGGTAACTTGAGATATTAGACGCCTATGGGGCGAAAAGTGGAAACCTTTTGGAAAGTTTAGCCCTGTTACTCTGAGTCCTTCCCCCACTCGAGCCCCCGTGGAGGAGGGCCTTGGAATTGATTTACCTATGCACAAACAATGCGGAATTCTTCCCTCAGCCGAGTGGAGCGAGGAAATGGAGTGAAGGACGGACTCAGAATGCGGCCCAAATTTTACATCATGTAGATTTGAACGGAAGAGTCCAAGATAAAACTAAGATCGCTCATGACTTCGTAGAAGATGCGTCTCGCACGAGATTCCACGCCAGAACCCGTGCTGGTTACAAAAAAAGGAACAACTGTCCGCCAGACAAGTTGCGCTCTGCAAGCGGAGTACGTGTCTCAGCAGCTTGCAAGCGATGCATGTTAATGAAATTGCCTATCGTTGTACCACTCTGAACGTTTGCGGATTTGTGCTTAGGGGTTGGTTTGCATATTTTTAGTCGTTTGGAGGGCTTCTCACGCTAGGATGGGAAAGAGTGGATACGAGCGCCTGGAGATCGATAAGTAGTGAGTCTGAAAACGCAATCAGTTACTGCATATTAAATATACTGCCTTTTGTTTTGGTGGCGAATTTGACAAAAGCGATTTGCCTTGCCTTGCGCCGTGCTCACGTCCTGAATAGCCTTCCAAATAAAAAAACGGTGAGCATTTGAGCTGCGTAGAAGACCCCGGAGGATCTAAAATTGGCTTTTGTAATGCGCTGCCTAACGATGCCTGGGAGCATTTTGTAAGCACGATAGCGACCTAGTCGCTTCCCTGTTCTTTGTGTGAATCGCAAACTTTAGGGTGGTGCCTACAGAAAAAAAAGCAACTTTTGTCTCTAATTACTTCATGCAAAGCTAGTTAGCATTTAAATTAGTATTTAATCAGCATTTAAATTATTGTTTGTGATCATTAATTTTTTATAATTATTAACAATTACTTTAATTGATATTATCATCTTTAAAGTGTTGATTGCTCATTTTTCTCGTAGATCTGCTCTTTTTGCTTCACTCGTATGTATCACACGTACGTTTCCTTTTTTAAGGTAAAGGCGGCTATATTTTCGCATTCTGAAATTGATTTTTTCTTCAAGCATTACACATTTCGTTTTATCACAAATGTACAGTGAGATTTCTTCTTGTCGTAGACCTACTTATTTCACGCGTATGATCAGGAATACTTTTATGAAAGTGTGACATCTGCTGTCTTCTGTGGCAGTGGGAGACTCCAGAAGTAGCTGCTCACACTAGCTTGTTTCATTTTGTGTGTGTGTGGGGGGGGGTGGGGGCGGGGTTGGGGCGGACGAGCACATGTACCCAAGAGAGGCCGCGGATCATATTTTCAACAGCAGAGCCGTTGTAGGCCGACGAAAGTCCGTCCGTCGTGCTCAGGAACCTCGAAGCCTCAAGAACAAATGTGATTATTGAGGTCCCGGGAATCGAGCCCGGGATCTTTCGCGGAGGAAACCGGCAACTTAAGCACTGGCCACCCCAAGGCCCGAGTGGTACGAGGGTTAGCAGCGGCGGGTAACAAAAAACATGTGCAGCCATTGTGAAACAAAAGTTACGCTTCCCGTGTTTGTAACCGAACCTGCGTCGCTCGCGTTACGAAGCCGTCGGTCTAATCCGATTCAGCTATCATAGCATTCCGGTAGCACAGCATTTTCCTTGGGTTTGTAGTGCGGCCGGTGATTTTGGTCTTGGCCGCGGGTTCTAGCGCTTGCTAACACGGTCCCCTGTGGTATAGGTGTGAAAGCGTGCGGATGAACGATCCCAGCCTGCCAGTCATGGAGAACGTGGTAATATACGGAGCGGAACCTTGGCGCCCTACTAAACAACTTGAAAGCAAACTTAGGTAGGCTCAACAGACCATGGAACGAGAAATGATCGCAGTAACACTTAAAAACAGGAAACGAGCTTCCTGTATTACAAATAAACTGCAGTAGAGATATCACAGGTAAAATAAGCAAGAAGAAATGGACTTGGGCTGGCCACGTACTTACTTGTAATGACAATCGGTGCACTACGAGGGTGGCAGAGTGAACACCTTGAGACGGGTTTAAAAATAAAGAGAAATTACTCCATCGAGGGAAGAAATAAGGAAAATCGGAGGCACAGAATGGACTCGAGCGGTGCGAGACAGGAGCGGCAGGAGGTCGACGGGAGAGGCCTCCCTCATGCAATGAACCTAGTGGGCTAGCTACTGCTGCTGATGATGACGCAACAGCCGGGTCTCCGACGAAGGTAGAGGGGCCACCAGCTCTGCTGTTTCCCCTGCCTTGCACCATTAGTGAAAGCTGCGCCAATTTTTATGTAAGCCTGGATCGAGCGAATGGAGTCAAGTTCATCGTTAATGGCAGATTGGGACAGTTCGAGACCGATTAACTTTTGTGCAAGGTTCTCTGGCGTTCTCGCTGGATTATTAACTTCGGGTCCGCGATTTTCTCCAGCGTTGCCTGGCTTAATTAAAAAGAGGCCCATTGTGTGGTTGATTGCGCAGCGTTGGTGGAATGATTGGTACAACATCCTGCGACAGCACTCAGCAATTCGGTGCGCAGGCACGACACCGTTAACAAAAAAATCACGCCATATCCACGGAATGAACGATGATAAGTGGGGCGAAGCTCGAGAGGGGGAGATCATCGGTAACCGTAACTCTCCCGTGAAAGTTCGCCCATTGCATCATTAAGAAAGACGTAAGACTGTGTGCGTACATTGTACAAATCAACCTTTATTTTCGGAGTCAATGCTCCCAGGCCACGAGCAAGAATATATAGGAGAGGAAACGCCCATTGCGGCCGCGCGATCGAGCGGACCAGTTAATGTCACAATGAAAACTACGGCGACCTACGGAGCTCCGCAGCTGCGGCGGCGAACAATTTGACAGCGGCACCTGGTTGAATGTATTAAAGCAATACTGTTGTTTGCAGCATTCGCCACAAGGCGTGAATTAAGTGCGTGCTGCGCCCGCGACGTCGCGCGTACGGCGTAGCGCGCGCGTCGCGCGCGTCACACAAAAATTCGGTCGCAAAATTCGCGCGTTTACGGAATTTTTTTTTTACAGAACGGTTTGTAAAGCAAGATTTTTAATCGTCTGCGTTTTTTTCGCAAAACCCCCCGCGAAGGCGGAAGGCGGAAGACAACTTTCGCACGGGCGCTTGGCCGGCAAGGCAAAATGCCACGCGGATTTGAGAAACGCACGCGCGAACACCGCTGCTGACTGACCCGCGATGACCTTTTCGCCCGCCAGATGCTTGACGTTCGCCAAGTGCTTGTGACGTTATCAGGCTGCCCCAGGAAGCTCAGGTTTCCCCTCCTATTTTATTCTTGCTCCGTGTCCCAGGCCCAGACCTGGTGAAAGACCCCGCGCCATCGAGGACTACCCCGCACCTCCACCACAATTTGTCACGTAGGAGGGACACAACGGTAAAGAAAGAACTTATATTTAGGGTCGAACTTTGTGCCCGAACAAGACGAGAGGAAACGAGCAAAGTCCTTGCGTCTCGTTCGATCTCCGAGAACGACCTGCCTGCGTTCGTGGCGTGATCTCTTGCGTGATCTCCCCCTCGCAGTGCAGCGTGAGCTCGCGCCTCCGTTGGCGAACACCGACAAGCTCGCGCTCCCGGTGCCGAGTTTGCGCTGCCGGTTGCAGCCGGTTCTTGCGCGTGCAACGCGGCCCACTTTGCGACTTCTCCGAAAGCATGCGGTGGTCACGTACCACGAGACACAAGGGATGGACAGACCCATGACACAAGGAGCTTCGCCCCTAAAAGAAATGAAAACTGTACCCACATCTAATAATTGATACAGGAAATCGGAGATATTACGGCAACTCCCTTCAATGTTTGTGTATATTTGCAGATGACGGCGCTTCTCTTGTCGAGGAAGCGCACGAAGCTCCTTTTAGCGCCACAGTTGTCCGGCAAAATAGAAATTCCACGAATTTGTGTCAGAGAAGGCTAGACCTTGCTTTGTGCTGAGCAAAAAATACGGATGTACCGGCGAAATATAGTATGAGCGAGCGTCCATGTTGTCGTTAGGAAGAGAGAGATGTGAATCACGAGCGATTGCTACGCCGACACAGGAAACCCAAGAAAGGAAGCAAAGAAGAACGAGCGTGATTGAGTGCAGGTCCACTGCATTTGAATGCTCTTGGCTGAGAAGAAAGGGCTCTTTTCCAACATTTATTCTTCTTTCGCTTGGCTTTTACAAATTAATCTGCGTGATTCTGACCGCCTATCACATGCCCGTAACTCGGTAGCTGCTAAAAAGTTAGCACCAAAGTTCGGAATCCGTAGCACCGAGCCTGTACCGACGGCAGAGCTATACAAACACCGATAACTTGGTAGTGTGTATTGCCCAAATTTGGGGTTATTAGCGCTCGGGGGTTCTGTTTTGTACGCCCAGAATATCGTAGTAGCGGGACTTATTGGTTCTCCTCTTGGGACTTCATCGCTAGGTGTTGCATCGTTCGGCCGGGCTCGTAGAAGAAAACCAGGGGTCCACGTCGTAGGGAATTTATTTGGCGGCATCTGACGGAACAGCCCGAGGAAGTCGCTACCCTTGCGTAGAACGCGCTGCTCCACAAACAGTCCCTCCCATCGGACTCATTTCGTTAGGCGCCGAGTTCGGGGCCCTGTCGTGGTCGGCTTGCACGTCCTGTTTAGCCGCTGGCTCGCATTGGGTTGCCGATACTAACGCGGCATAATGATTCTGGCAGAGTTCACTTTGCCTTGCAGCACTTTCCGGAGGGGGATATTTTTCGCCATGCTCCTACTACCGAATATTGAGGTAGCCTTCCCTGCGTTTTTACGTGTGCACAACTATGAGTTTATAAGCACAATATTTCCTTCATGCATTCATAAAATGCCGTATTGCTTAGTGCAACAGTGCCGCTTTAAATCATGTTTCACAAGCATAAAGCGCGTGCTTCACTTAGATTTAAAAGTTTTATTTCCAAGAGAAACCACAGTCCGCCAGACACTTGCTTCATTGCAACACAAATGTAAACGTTCCATAACAGGCCGAGGGAACCGTGAAGCTGTATTTTAAAATTGGTGGAAGGAGAAGGCTTACGTTTCCTGAGTGCCTAGATGTTCAATGGCTAAAATGAATGACCTTATAGAAGAAATTTCCTAGTACGCTCTACAACAATTGGATGTTTCAGTTTCATCACCACGCACTCTACTGAGCAGTACAGGCAATAAACGAAATAAAAATGTCTTGCGAAATAGACATTTCTTGGGTCTGTTGATGCGCTTTGAAAGCGAAAGCCTTAGTTATGATCAAATGCTTCTTTAATGGACATCATTTTGACGTCTCTCGCGATATCGTTTCTTCGTCCTTTTACGCTAGTCACTCCGTCAGGCAGACTGGCGGAAACTCAAGCGGCAGCTTTCCAATTGTGAGAATTTCCCTCCGTGTGCCCCTCCTCTACTCACGCACTGTCACGTTCACCGGTCACGTCGCACGTACCACAATGCCTGCATGCCGAGTTAGCGTGGTGGAAACGCACTTGTGTCCGGGTTTTGATCCAAAATCCCGCATGAACCGAAATCTGTATTTAGATTCTATTTACAACGGCGGCCATTTCAGCACTGTTCGTGCTGACGCCGGAGATGACAACGGTCACTTTTTGTCTGTTTGAGGAGACATCTAATGATGTCTCCTAATGACATTTCGGCGAAATACGATGTCGAGCATACGATTTTACTGAAGAGTTCGGTGTGCGCAGAGACTCAGCGAAGGAAGCTACTTGCGATGGAAGAAAAGAGAGATGAACTGGTAATTTTTGTGGACGAAGGTTGGAAAAGTGTACGCAAGGCAAATGGAGCAGCCCTGCCCCTTCCTCATATGTTGCGAAGCTGACCTGGCAAATATACGTGACGCTCGTGCAGGTTCATCGTTCTTGGTTCATGCCAGTGTGCCATTTCTGGTAGTTTCATCACTGGGGCTCTTCGATTTACAGTCTCGGACTCACCGCGGACTCCCCGAGAAGCAGTCCGTTATTCGATTTTCCCATGTATCCCAATGGCTTCGGGGAATCCTCGGGCTACCCGCGGACAATCCGCGGTGAGTCCGAGAGTGTAAATCGAAGAGCCCCACTATGGCTGCTCCGGAAGATATCACGTTTACTTTTGAAAGGGGTTATCTAGCATTTTTAAATTGTAGCACGCAGTCTGCGCGGAACACGCGTGATTAATGTAATCCACCGTCTTCCGTATACAAGCTAGAGATGCTGAACTTTCACATCTCTAAAAAATAACAGCCTTCGTGACATTGATTACATAGAAATTAGACGCATTAAATATGCCCTCGACGTCTTCTCACCAGTACTTGCGTTTGCTTTTACTTTTGTCTACCCACGGGTACTTTTCTCAAAAACCCGCATGACTTCTGCAGCTGATCGCCGTCGCATCGAGGCCCTTCTAACAGATTGGAATAGACCTTGTGGGCCCGTTCCTTACGCCATGGTCCGAGAAGAAGGGGAATGTTGTAGTGACAAACTACATGACGCTTTACGCAGAGACCGCCGCTCTTCCGAGGGGGACTGCAGAAGAAGTCGCAAAGTTCTTCATAAGCAAAGTTGTGCTGCGACATGGAGCCGCGGAAGTCCTAATCACGGACCGCGGAACGGCCCTTACTTCGGAGGTTACGCCAGGAATCGTACGCTACAGCAACCCGGATCACCGAAGAACGATGGCGTACCGCCCCCAAACGAACTGACTAATGGAACGTCTGAACAAGACTGTCGCGGATATGTACGTCGACGTTGAACATTCGACGAAGTCCTTGTGTATGTCACGTTTGCATGCAACAGGGCTATCCAGGAAACTACGCAGATGGCACCACTACAGCTTTTCTACGGAAGACGGCCACCTACGTTGCTTGACGTCATGCTTCCGCACGTAAAAGACGACGACCTCAACACCGACTTCTAAGGATACCTTCAGCGTGCATGCGAAGGAGCCCTGTCAGCTCGCGCTCGAGTTCGTACAACGGACCCGCAGCTAGTGGATGCCGTAAGCTACAACCTCCAACGCCGAAAGGCTGACTACCACCCAGAAGTGGTGCATGGGTTATGACTCCCATCCGACGACGTGGACTCAGTGGGAAGCACGGTATTTTGGACCATACCGAATTGTACAATGTGTTGGCCAACTTATTTACGAGGTGATCCCCAATGGTGATTTCGAAACGTCACGACGACCCATGCGGCCCGAGGTCTTCCACGTGGTTCATCTAAAACTATACTACGCAAAATGACGACTTGTTTGTGTGTTTATTGGGACTGTCCTTTTATTTCAGCATCGGGTCGGTGCACACTTAGAGTGGGGTAATGCGCGTACCATGCATTGGATTTGTTTACTTATGTTTTGTTTTTACCGCCCTGCAGCACCGGGCTGTGTTATCTGTGCCCCAATGGAAGCGCGTGTTCCAGTCTTTCTTATGTCACACGGCTTGTCTCATTTGATATGGAGCATGTTTCAGCCCAACGTTACAAGCATAGAATAGCCTTTTTGATGCAAAGCATCTCTTAGTCAACCCTCCGTTGTCCCTCGGCGTCCAGCGTCCGCACCTCTCATCCTCGTCCCCCTCTCCACCTCAGCTGTGATAACAGCGCTCTCCTCCTCGCCGCTCGGCTCGTCTCGTGCCGGCTCAGGAAGACACCGGCAACGCTGTCGTTCCAGGAGCCCTAACCAGCTGTGATAACGATGCTCTCCTTCTCGCCGCTCCTCCTCGCGGCTCGGCTCCTTTCGTGCCGGCTCAGGAAGACACCGGCAACACTGTCGCTCCAGGAGCCCTAACCAGCTGCGATAACGCCGCTCTCCTCCTCTCCGCTAGGCTCGTCTCGTGCCGGCTCAGGAAGACACCGGCAACACTGTCGCTCCAAAAGCCCTTAAAGGGGAAGCGTGCTCGTCTCATGCCAGCCCAGGAAGACACCGGCGACACTGTCGCTCCAGGAGCCATCTCATGGTCGGGGCTATGTCCCTCCCTTGTTGCGCCGCCCACACCCCACTGCGCATGCGCGTCTCTGCTCCATTCTTCTCTCCTCCAGCTGTATAAAAGCAGGTGCGCGCGCTGCGGGGCGTTCAGTCTGCCCCGAGACACCGTCTGCGCTGGTTCTGCTCTGGTGTGGAAGCAACACGGGGGTCGTGTAATTCGTCAGCGTGTGGCTCTACAATGGTTGAACCGTGTACGTCCAGCGATCAGCTGAAAAGGGCTCCACAGTTCTTGTGACCAGGTTGTGATCTTAGTTACTGATGTGGCTAAGCCTTTTTTGCGGTGATTGACTTGGTTTTATTATCAGGTTTAACGCACCGGCGCTATACAGGCGATGAGGCGCACCAGGGTTCCGAATTAATTTTGACCACCTGGGTATCTTTAACGTGCACCTAAATCTCGAACACACGGGCATTTCCGCTTTCGCCTGCATCATATAAGCGGCCGTCGTGAACGGGAACCCAACCGGCGTCCTTGGACTCAGCAGCACAACGCCATATCCACTCAGCCACCCCGGCGGGTAAGCCCTATTTTGCTGCCGGGTCCCAAATATACGTCCACTTATACAGCTCCCTTAAACAGCCGCACCATGTCGTTGGATCACCGCTCGTTTGGGATTTTTGTAACATATCGGAGAGCCGAAAAGAAACACCTTCTGTCCCTGCGTCTGTAACCTCTTCTAAGAAGATTGGTAATTGGCGATTACGAAATGCACGTGTAGGTCTATTTTCCATCGATGCTAGACGTGACGCCTTGGTTGCGAAATAGATTTAGTTTGGTGGTTGGTACGTTTCAGTACACACTTTACGAACCGCAATGCAAAAAGCCTGGGAGAAATTTATCATGGAATAATACTATACGCTCGACATGGTGCACCGCTGCTGGCAATGAATATATGCATTGCTTACGAAGAAGAAACCGGTTAGCTCCATGGTGCAAAGGTCGAGGCAGTCAACCTTCGTATAGGCTCTCGGTTCAAATCCCTACTCTTTGGAGCTTTTTTTGCGCTGGCTATATTACCTATATGCAGCCATACAGTCTATTACGTTTTTAAGAGTTACTTTGCTTTACTTGGAAGATTTCGGTTCCTTTTCAGTAGCTTTCAGCATAATATACACAAAGAAAGCTTCTATCCACTTCACGAACTCACTCTATTATGCCAATCATACCCAGCTTTCTCGCTCAAAATTCCGACCTCTCGGGAACCTAGAAAAATCCACTTTAGAAAAGTGATATTTGCCACGATGAAGACGTCAATGTCGAGATGAAGACACGAAAGGAACTTTCAAGGATACCGAATATTTTTTTTGTATTTGGGTGTCAAATCTTACTCCCCAATGCATTTCTATGGGATGGTTTCCATGGCTCAGGAACTTAGTCGCGTAACGTGCGAACCTTGAAACTGTGCACACAGCAAGTTTGCACCCCCATATTAACTGTGCGAAAAAAAATTACAGTTCGCTAAATACCTACAGAGTAATCACTGTGGAAAGGACTGCCATGAGCGGGAAATCTGCAGATGTTCTCCAATTATTATACTTATAACAGTATTTTGAGGGCTCAAGGGCGTTTGTACTTCAGTGGTTGCTGTTTGATATATAACGACGAGGGGCACGTTTTAAGCTGCTTTCGGCACAGTCCACATAACCGACTGCTCTACGCGTCGGTAACTCTTTTTTCAAGGCAATCCCTCACTTTATTATACATGCCCAAATTTTATTTTGAGGCTTGTGGGGAATGCTACCTTTGAGGCCGCTGTCGAAGCAGGAAACATAAGACTTCTTATTTTATGGAACTTAACAAAGCCGTGCATGTAGACATGTAGACACGACGCCGTGTTTATAGGCCCAGACTTTATTAAAGGTTTCGTTAATTTTCAGGAAACGATAATGGCTCCTGTGCTAGGTGTTAAATGGAGTGATAATGGAGTTTCCGATATACCTAGGTTAACCGAATCGTTTATCATCACCACCTATCCAAAGCAGCCCGTTCTCTAAGAATAATAAAGAAAACCCTGCAAACTGCTTTTTCTCACCCGCTTCCTCAAAAACAAATGCCTGTAACTTAAGGTTCAATACCAAACCTACCGATTGATTGATTGTATACGCGCCGACGCAACGCAGGCAAAGAGGCGCGCCGTAGTGGAGGGCTCCGCATTAATTTTGATCACCTGGGGATCTTTATTGTGCGCAGAAAACTCGTGCACACGGGCGTTTTTGCTTTTCGCCTCCATGAAAAAGCGGACACTGCACCCGGGAATCGAACCCGCATCCTCGTGCCCAGCAGCGCAACGTCTTAGTCAGTGAGCCACTGCGGCGGGCCCCAAACGTACCGAACTAAAATATGGAAAGCACCGACTAAAATATGGCCGCTTTTATGGAAAGCACCGCACGTGGGTTACTTTAAATACTAGCCAACAGAAGGTGGCTGGTCGACCACTTCAGCTTCCTTGCAATGTTTGATTTGTTTTTCTAGTGAGTTAAACCTCCAATTCACCAGGTTTTCCGTGAAAAAAACAATTCTAACAAAAAAATTTTGGAGCACGATAAGGTGGACACCCGTCGGTACCTGCCACTGCGCCTTGGGCAATTTGAGAGGCCTGTATCTATGAACATATTTTTGCGGAGCAATTGCGGATTTTGATGCCTAATTTAAGGCCTGTTGTAACATTTTTGCTAAAACTTTTTGCTGCTTACAAAACTTCAATCTTTTGTATGAAAATGTCAAATTTGGCTGAGGGCCTCTTATTTCCGGACTTCCTTCTGGAACGCCTTTACGCCCTTCCCGTAAATCGTACCCTCCCAGTGCTCTTTTTATAGGTCTGTAAGAAAATATACTTACTCGGTACACTCTCATAATCAACTCTGACACCTGCTTCCTTACCCGCTCAACCTCGGGTATAGATGTTCCTCGTGCTTACGGAACAAGAAAAAATATACACAGATTCTTGAAGTGCCTTCTGCGCACATGCGCAGTATTGGAATTTACTACCAATGAATAACTATTTGTATAAATTTGTTCCTTTCTGTTTATTTTTATCGCTGTGTATACCGCCTCCCCAGTGATATTTTTGTTTGCATTATGAAACGGGAGGTCCCCTGTCATATTTTTTCTATGGGACCTCCTTCTTTAAAACCCTGTTTTTGTGAAAACTGTACTGAACTACTTAATTAAAACATAGAGACAAGTAGAATAGAACTTAAGGGGCTGAGTAGTACGGAAAATTCTCAAGACACCAATTACGAACTGGCACCGACCAACAATGTTTATTACAAACCAAAAAAAGGCGTCTTGGGTTTTTTCGGCCACACGGGCTTCCGGCCACACAGCGGTTTTGAGAAATTCTCAATTTACAAAGTTTCAGGTTTCTGTGAATATCATTTCAGACAATATTCGACATTCGAAAAAAATATCGAAACAAGTTGCTGCATTTCTGCAGCCACCCAACTCCATAGGGGCAATTTCCCGTACACGCCAGGAAATCACACGGCTTGTACGGGAATAGTACTAATGCGGGCTCTTCGTACTACTAATTACAATTATATAAAATACGGTTAAGGAGCAACTGGCACACGATTTTAACGAAAAAACTGAAAAGCCCAAGTTTGAGCTCTTATATACAAAATATCCACGTCTTCATTTTTACTGACATTATCCCAAGATCTTGGCCTACACATGTACTTCCATTATCATTAAGAATATTTTGCATCATTTTGTTCCTGAAGCGCGTAAGCGGGAGAGAGGAGCCCCATCTGCCAGGCTCTCCACTCCGTCATATTCCCTGATGTTTGTATAATTTTATCACTTTTGTATAAAAGGGGAATAGTCCTCCATGGGAAAATAACTGACAATTAAATAAAAAAACTAACATTTCAATGTCCAAGTCTGCACCGTAACAATCTGCGCCCAATTCATAGTGTATATGGTTAAGATGGCGCACCGGGTGCCAGAAGCCGGTCATGGTTTGGGAGAACAACACGAAGTCACAGAAAAGGTTTATGTACAATCTGTTATGGAGCTCTCCTGCCTTGCAGGACCAGATAGCCCACTCAAGAAATGTTACAAACAGCCCGGTTTGTATTTCGCGCGTTCGTTTTTCGCACTGCCATGATAGTAGTTCGCGTCGCGTCTGACAGATGGCGCCACCAGTCCACGGCGCGCGCGCCGCTCGTGGGACCTTGCTCTCGGTGGTTGCACGCAATCTCTGCAAGAGGTAGCGTCAACATCCCCCTCGCGAGGGGCACGATCAAATGCAGAGCATTTCCGGGGGCGCACGACGTTAAGTAGTTTGCATTACGTTAATTTGTTGCAATTGTGGCAACTGCTGACGAGAGAGCGCTCGTCAGCAGTAATTTGAATGAGTCAAGGATATAAGGCGCGTCCGTAGCCTCCCAATCTGTGTCGGCTTTGTGGCGCAGTGGGTAAGCACCATGTACATTGCGCTTCGCCCGCAGGGTCGAGGGATCGAAACCTGGCGCCGGATGGTACTTTTTTTATATATAGTAGGGAGGGGTGCGGTGCGGACAACGGACGCCAACGCGGGTGACATCGTGAGTTACTGAAATGCTCTGCATTTAAAACCACGCCTTCATGTTAAGGTGTGAACCGGGGCAGTCCACCCACACACTAGCTGAGCCCCATGCTGTCGGGCATGTGCCAATCTTCTTCATGACGCGCGCGACATCTTCGTCGCCACCCGGTACACCGTGGTGCGGATGGCCGCCACATGGGAATGACCAGAAGGAATAAACTACAAAACTGTTAGGTTCAGCCCCTTCCTAAAAAAAGCCACTATTTAAAATTTCGTGATGTTCTGCCGAGATGTCGGTCGCTAAATGTACTTTCATTAAAAATAGAGACACCTTGCATCATGCTGAAAGTAGTGGGAATAAAGTGTACACCTACAAGCGGCACCACTGAAACGTACGCTGGAAGTGCACGCAGTTATTAGCAAAACACCAGCATGTTATTGGGATTTCGTTTTTTAGAGTTTCCTCCGCATTTGTTAAAGCACCGACACTATTTTCTCTTCGCATACGTTTTGACTGAGCGAAGTATATAATTTACACCGCTAACACTCCGGGTTAACGCATACCCGCCATCCTCAATGCGCTCTCCCCTCTCCTTCTATCAATACAATTTCTACGAAATTTTGCTTTTTAGTTCGCCCGGGGTAAGTCGTGCTTGCAGGAGTGTAGCGCACCCCTCTTAATCGTAATTTGCGTACTTAATATCGGGGGCCCGTGATACTTCAGCAATGATGATCTGCAGTTCTAAAATCCAAGTCAGATAAAACGCCACCTCTGTAGTACGTAGCGTCGAGGATTATATTGCGAAGAAGCGCTTCAAGGCATCGTCAAATCGGGAATCATTGATGTACCAGTAAGAACTACCTTTACTACAGCTCTGGGATAACGAAGCTCATATTTTACTGTTTGCAATCCAGATTGCCAAATGTAATATTGAGCAAAAAATGTGCGCCCGCGGGCAATGTGTAGACTGCCGGCACTAAAAACTATGAACTCAAGAATAAATGTCGGTGAATTGAACTGCGCATTTATTTTCAGCACGCCTTCCGAACAATGCTTTGGGGGGTGGCGATAGGGAGACCTGAATGAGACGAGTGCTCAAAAACCAACCCTACCATGCTCGAAAGAATGAATATTCCTGAAGACTGAGGGGTTGCAGTCACAACGCGGGGTCCAGGCGACTTTGTGAAGGCCCTTGAACTTTCAGCATTTTTAGGGACCTCTACATTGCGTCTGATACGTGGATCATCCACAGACACACCAGAAAGGCTCAAGTAATTTCCATCTATAATGAAGGGAAATATGAACAGCGACAGCGTGTCTTCTATCACTTCAATGTTGCCGAGAATCGGGATGTCCTGCTCACAAATGAACTTCAGGTAGCAATGGCATAAAAATCAGCTACCAGTATTCGACTCTGTACTGACGCCCAACAAACGCCACTCTTTTGTGGTTATCAAATCGATCACGTCTGTCATGACTCTGCTTATGTCTGCTTGACTTTTGGAAAATGCAGGTACTTCGAAGACAACAATGTTGATGGGAACGTAAAGGAGCACTGACACCAATTTTCGGCGTTATATTATTGCACAGTTCGCTTCCTTCACTCAACTGAAATATGAGCGGCCGGCGACGCGAAGAACATAGTTTAATTGGATCTCATTTATCGCGCCGACGGAGCAGCGCGCGGAGCGGCACTCAGCAAATGGACATCAGCGTGACATCACCCCGTGAAGCCAAAAGAAGTGACGCGGCAGCGCTCGTGAAAACTCGTGATGGCAATTAATGCGCGCGGCCCCACGAGGGGCGAGCGGGCGCAACACCCTCTCAAGCGGGCGCCGGTGACGTCCACACAAAGCGGTGAGGTCAGTCAGGGATTCTGTCATATGCGCCGTAAGCGATGAAGGCGCGGGAATTTGAAACAAACCATTTTCAGGCCCTTCAATATAAATAACTATCACGCGTTGAAGTATTTGAAATGCTGCATAAGGTTCGCCAGGCCAATAAGCATCGATAAAAAGCAATAAAAGTGTAACGAAATTTTCGTGTCAGTGCACCTTTAAAGGTGGCATATGCAAGCGACGGAAATGGCATATTCAAACAGCTCCCTGCCTCGACTTTCGAAAGAGCGACAAGTATGACATGTAGTACCACTGGTTTTCCGTAATCAGGCAAAAAAAAGAATGCACGCGACGGAGAATATCAAATCTATAAACACCGCCTACGTTTTAAAATCCCGGGGAAGATATAAAGAACAGTAATTCCGAGGACCGGGTAAAAAATGAGCAGCGTTGTTTCAGAACATAAGGCGCATACGTTTCACATATCTGGCAAAAAATGTGGTTTGCAACTTCCGGGACACGAAAAAGAAATAATTAAAAGCAGTGCGTGCGTTGGTCAGTAGTTCATACGGACTCAGGTTGCGTAAGCTAACAAATAACCAACAATTAAACAATTAGTGATCAGCGAACTACATGCAGCAACACTTCGGTGTACTCAATTAAGGAAACTCTAAATACCTATATGGGAAGCAACTTTAGTTAGGCAGCTAATTATATCTGCGACAGAGATACATTTCAATCGGATGCGATTGTTTATGACTTAAAACTTAACTTTAAAACTGACGTTTTTGGTACAGTATTCTGTAAACATTTTACCACTGTATTGATCTGTTGGCAATTGTGTGCAAAAAAAATCAAATGCACAAAAACGTTGAGGAAGGAGCTATCCCTGTTTGACAAATTGTTCAACAAAAAGCAGCGTTTACAACTTCCTGGATTTTTAATTTCAAAAGCTCATCCACATTATAGATTTCAAAGCTAAATGTCCAAAGGGACTCAGCAACACTTCCTATAAACGCTTTCACTTTTTCCTTCTCGTCTGGAAGCACTGCGAAAGCTATGATTTGCTCGTCGCAGCCCATAAGCCTTTGGTTTCTGCTTGGCTATTGTGGCTTTCTTTATAAAGTAGCTATGGAATGCGTTCATTACTACAACTAAAGCAAATCCGGCCAATCGCCGCTACACCGCAATATGGGCGTAATTTTACAGGTTTGAGAACGCCAAGACCGGGAAAGAGTGAAGAATCTTTTGAGTAAGTTCTATGTTATCTGGTGGACATAAGCCCTGATGGACACAGAGCGGTAATTTTTGGCTGAGGAACTTTGAGGCCCCCCAAATGTAGAGGTGTGACTTTTCTATATGTGCATAAATTGGTGTTGTTAGTTTCTGCTCCTACTTGTTGTACAGGGCCACTGACGTGAGTTGCAGGGGTGGCGAGGCTTGTCAAGCGGTATATAGGAGGGCTTTTTTTCCATTCGGCCCTCAGTTTTTTGTTACCCCTGTAGGAGAAAACTGAAATAAAGTATGATTGAAGTACTTGGTGTGTTGGTGGACTACGTTATGCGAGCATTTCAAATTTACAAAAAAAGTGAAGAAAAGTGTTGCAGGGTCCTTTTAAGATACTTCAACAAGGTAAAAATGTTGGCTAGTTGGTTGGCTAGTTCAAAGAAAGCAAAACAGCGCAAACAACGGGAAGGGGAGAACAAAACAGGACGAAGCGCTGAGTAACGACCAAATGCTTTATTTCCGTGAACGGTTTATAAATGAATGAAGAAAGGGGGGAAACACAAATAAACAAAAGCTGGGAAACTTTACAAAGTGAGGAATTCGGGCAGATACCTTATTTATTTTGATAGCTGAGCCAATGACGGAGCTCTCACACGCGTATCACCGTATTCATAAATTTGGTGTGGTTCGCAAATGTCACGATACGTTAGTCTTAGTAAGTTGATTATTTGACACTTCTGGAACAGAGGTTTGCATCCGCATTGCTTACAGTGAGCCGAAAGATGATTGTTAGGGACGCCTTTTAGCGTGTTCGCATGTTCATGCAGGTGATCTTTAACACATCGCCCTCTTTGTCCTACATAACATTGTTTACAGGAAAAAGGGATTTCATAGACAGCATTTATACGGCACTTAACAAATTTTCTATCGTGTTTATCAGTACATGAGGGCTTTTTGTTGCCTTCCTCATTAACCCGTTTACAAAGGCCAGCAGGTTTGTTTGGGACCGAAAAAAACCATTCGCACTCCCCGCCTTTTGCACCACTGTTTTTAAGACTTGTTGAATGCATGCTATCAGGGCAAATTTTGTTTTTGTTTTTTGTTTTTCTTTCTCTTGAGGCTGATTTTGATCTATAGTTGGCCTCGTCTTCAATTCACAAAACGAAAACGCTTAAAGAATCATGGAATCATGGAAAATTATGGAATCATAGAAAAACTATACTCTACCGCATGCTCGTGGCAGCATGCGGTAGAGTCTAGTTTTTCCATGATTCCATAGATTCTATCGCATGCTCGTGGGAGCATGCGGGAGAATTTTTTCAAGATACGTCATTCTTAACATATCCCAGAATTTTCACAGTTGATGACATGTATGTCACTGTGTTTATGTGCAGACGACATTCATTTCTTTAGTTCTTTTATTTCATTTATTTTAGGTGATTCACAATTTATTTCCGGACAAGCTCCCAACATATATCATATATGTGCGGCCAATAGTCAGAACCAAGATTGGTGCTTGCCTCAGCTACTTGGGCTACTCCATTCCACTCAGATTGAATCCAAGCAAATTACGCGCTCTTACACCACCGCGCCCTCTGTCCGCAGCAAAATGCGACGCTTGGAATACCTAGCAAAGGCGGTGTCTACAAGAGCGGCAAATGATTTTGAATAAAGGCGCTCATCCCCGCCTTCAGCAGTGGTGTCTACTTCCAACTCTTACCATCATGATGATTATCCACATTATCGACGTCATTATCATCATAAGCGTAATTAAGAACACTGCAGGACTGCCTCCCCATTGACCTCCAACCACTCCTGTCCTGCACTGCCTGCATCCATTCTTTGCTCCACAATTTTCTTAATTTATTCCCCCATTGAGTCGTCTGTCTCGCACTACATCAGGTCCGACTTTCCGTAGCATGCGGTTGTCATTTCGTCTTACGTTTGACTCTGCATAAAGAACTCTGCCCACTTCCCTAGCAAGGCGGATACCGTACTCAGCTGACTATCAAGAGGCCCATGCTCGGAAACCGGCCGAAGGAAGCACACTTTTCTTTTTAGCTCCAGCGCCTGACTTTGCAGCAGCCGCCAACCAACAAATGAACGAACAAACCAACGAGCGAACGAGCCAACCAACGAAAGAACCACAAATTGTCGCACACGTACTCTAATGACGTGCAACGTAAAACATCTCAGAACAGACATTTGAATAATGTGTTCACGAAATGAGGATCGCTCACTTTGTATGATAAAGTAGGTCCAATCTGAAAAACATAGATTGACATTTTATTCTTCTAAGCTCGCACATTTTCCCTTCGTTTGTATTCATTCGCTTCTAAATGTAACAAACATTAGGTTTATATTCTCCATTATCTTACAGTGCAATGCAATTCCTTGATTCGGCTTGCTGGTCACTACAGGGCACTCCAGTCAGAATTTGTGTCGCTAACAAAGCGAATACGCGAACGACAGCAGCTCGTCTACTTTTTGACTCAAAATCCTTAATATGCTGTGGTGCTGCGCAATGCAGAACATCATGCTCCATCCTGTGAAGCTACAGCGCAGAGGGAACTTTTTGGTTAGATCATATGTTGCCCCATCGACGTTCAACAAAATTTTGTTGTTCACTGCACGTATTTGCAAGAAACGGCATTGTCGTGAAGCTAAACCCCAAGTTTTTTTATAGCGGCCTAGCACATAGTTCTTGGTTTTACATAACGTTGTCTGCTACATCTGGTTAACAGACAGGCGTACACTTATTCTTACTTCGTTTGAAACGAATGAATTTCACCGTGCCTTTGCTTCGGAAACTGCTAAGCCGTTTTGCTGAAACACTCCGGCTTTTACATGCCGAATAACTGCTCCGACAGCCTGCCACAGACGTGGTGCTGCGTCATTGCCAGCCGGTTGCGCAGTGATACTTGACAGGTCACATGAACAACCACGTTCTCTTGAAATTCCACCACTTCAAGTTCTATTGCTGGTGTATAATCGTTGGCTCTAGGAGGAACTTCGTGTCCTAACAATGAGAATCAGCCATCGGGACTTTTCTTACCGAATACGGAGAAGAGAGGTCAATATTCCGATGTTTCTTTTTAATGTTATTCGCTACGTCTAATTCAATTGAACTTAACCACCTTGTATGCTCCTGCAGGCGTAGGCAGAAATGTACTTTGTTGCTACATGGAGCACGCCCAGCCAAAGAAAAAATCATGGGTCTCGACTGACGTACCCAACAGTGGCGAATCGATACGGACTGAACGCATCAGCGACGAGTGCAGCTCTGACGCGCCTCAGAGAGCCCTTGGCCGTTCCCTGTCGGGTCAGCGTGCCCTTTGGTCACCATTGACTCGTTTTTGTTTATTCTGATACTGTGTCTCGTTCAGTTTCCTCCTTCTTTCTTGGCGGGACGGTGTTATTTCTACGTTATTGCGCACCGAGCGATATGTCAACATCACTGCTCGTGGTTAATGTTCTTTGATGACGCATTCGTCTCACTTCGATCTCATTTAGCTCATTTCCCCCATCCATGAAATATTTATCGCTGATAGAGTGTGTTCGCCTTAATATTTTGTTTTCGGTGTCACTGTTACTCTGTCGAGAGGATATTCTAAGTGGAGCTGCGGGAAGTTTCTTGAAATATTAACAAGGCAGGGAGGGTTTATATGGTTCTCTGTATTAACTCTTGTTTTCCTTACGCCAAGAATGAGAAAGTTTCCAGCTAAACAAAGAAAGCAGGTAAAGAGTTACTCATATCGACTTTCAGGCTACGTCTTCCTCGTCCTTCCTAGCGCCTCGGCTGTCCGATCACCGTTTCACTCTAAAGGTGCACTCACTTGGAATCGCAGACGTGCCGCCACCGTAAAGAATACAAAATCTTGAGAACCAACTACACTCTTTAACAGAATCAGACGGAGAAGGTAGAAAGGCAGAGGGGACAGCTAACCAGCATTTAACTTAGTTGTCCCACTCGAAAGGAACACTGCAGCTAAAATAAGAAAGAAGAAGAACTGACGAATAAAAAAAGCCGTACAAACGAGCCTGAAGCCCTTTTTGATGTTCACGGCTGTCGTTCAGAGGAGGTGCATGAGTGCTTCGGGAGTGTTGTCTGCTGATGACACAAAAGTCCCAAGAGCTTCGCTTCGTAAAATTACTGCAAGCTTTAAGCCTTGTAAGAAATGAGGAAACCTTCAATCACGGGGGGACGCCGACACGGTGGATACCTTATGCCCTCTGACCTGCAGCAGATTTCGCAAGGCGCACTCTGTGTTTGGGTAATTAACTATGAGCACAGTTTATTAAGCGCTAGCTTCTCACAAGGAGCGCAAAAGAGCCTTGTGAGCCCTTTTTGAAGGTTGGATGGAGGGGTTGCTAGGAATGAGGGCTAATTCTCAAGAGAGCACTCACCAGCGCACTTGATCGAGGGCGCTGATGACTGTTCTGACACATTCTTCGGCACTCCATTAGGTACTACTATTACTATAACGCTATTATCAAGGCCAGTGGATGCTTTTTACTTGACGCTTCCGGCCCATGTGGCAGGTGCATCTGCGTATCTTCTTTTTTGTGTATGAAGTTTGTATATGCATTATAAGTTTCCTTGTAGATGGTACAACCCACAATTTGGGGGTTTTACGCTCTGATGCTACTTCGGGGCTACGGAGCACGTAGGGAAGGGAGATTGAATAATTTTGATGACCTCGGCATTTCTAAAGTCCGCCGAATTCTCAACAGATGGCCAATTTTAGTTCTCGCCTCACTCAATAATGGTTCGGTTTGAGTGAACTAAAACATAATCGAGGTGCTTTTTTGAAAGGTCATGGTGCAAAATGCTTTAAATATGGTAACCGAATGGTTTAAAACCACAGAGAACTGCTGTTATTGCTAGGCTTTATCGGAAGGATGTAGCGGTAAACTGCTGGTTTCATACGTGCTACATTACGTATGAATATTCCTATTATTTTCTGCAGTGTTTTTTTAAATAGTATGGTAATACACAAAATCCACGACGTAATTTACGTATTTCGATCAAGCAGAAACAACGGGTGGTTAGAAGATAGGTATTTCAACAATTAAGACGACTTGAGGATTTTATTTACACAGCGGCTAGGCAGCCAAACACTTGCTTACGATTTCTAGCATCCGAGCGTACATGAATTATCAAAACGTCCTTCTCCGTCTCACCTTTCATGCCGTCCTCGGGCTGTTTTTGATGTTCGATTGCATACATGTAATTGCAAAATTGCTAAGGCCAGAAATGAATTAGAGGTGGGGTATATTTGCACGACACGGTGCATTTCACAACTAAAATCTAAGAGAGGGATTCATTGAAGTCCCGGTCCCGCACTACACGGCATCGTCAATACCGCGTAGAATCCCTGAAAAAAGTTCGCCCAGCACTCTGTACAGGCAGTTAACCAGCGAATCTGTAACGTGAGGTCCGTGTTTTACGTATGACGCGTGGCCCACCCATTTCGAAGTAATATGCGGCCATTGTTTGCCATTTCCCACGTTCACGCTGGTCCGCCCGTACCGCCGGCCCCCTGCCCGTACTTGTCTCTTGAGGTGGGCGTCACTCAGGAGCTCGCTGCGTGCGCGTTTTTATGCGACAGCCTCTTCCTTCTATCCAGGCACACTGTGTGTTGATGCAGAGTAATATCGCCACGTGGATGATTTTGCCTTGGCAGTGATTCACTCACCGGATCCTCCCCCATTCACGACCCTTACCATCCAAACCCGCCACCCTCAAGTGCATATGGCGGAAGAGGCGGCGATAGCACTTGCACTCACACATAGGCCAACACCCGGATTCATTATACCAGATTCGAAAACGGCCGTTCTAAGCTATGCCAGATGCCAGATCTCGCCTCAGGCCAACCAAATTCTTAATCGAATACAACCTAGGCATCCTGTAAAATTGAAGAATTTTTTTGGTTCCCTGCCCACACGGATATTGGAGGAAATGAAGTGTCACACACCGCAGTCTCAGCTCTCGTCTCCCAGGCCTGGGATGCAAGCACTGCCTCTCATGGAGCCAGATCAACCCGTGATAGCTTACTCACGTACAGGGAAATCACGAAACATTACCGCCCCTCCCGGCGCAAATACCCTCCCGGTCTTTCCATCCAAATGACTTGAACAGGAACGCCTTTCACGTCAGCTTCAAACTGAATCCCTCCTCTTTTTAGCTGTACTTCATCACATTCACCCCTCATTGTACCCAACAACACTCTGCCAGCACTGCGGAGAACGGGCCACATTACGTCACCATATGAGGGCCTGCAAGTGCGATGCCCTCCCGCTCATCACCTCTCTCGACCAGTGGGAAGCAGCGCTGGGATGCTCAAGCCGGGATCTCCAGAAGTCACTCATGGGTCGAGCAGCCACAGTCACCGAAGTACTGTTCGGCCACCGAGCTGCACTAACCCTTGGTTAAAATAAAGTTTTGTCTCTCTCTCTCTCCTCTGCCTCCGATGCGCCGTACCCACGCACAGGTGCCCCACAAAGTAAACGAAGCGCGGCTTCGTGAAATTATATTGATTGCTATTTATGCGGCTGCCAGCATAAATAGAATATGTGCGGCCAAGATTTCATTTAGAATTACTTTCTTGAAAAGTCACTTAGTTGCTGGCTAAGCACATGGCGGAGAAATCCCCTCCAAATCCCCAACGCGTGCTTCCTTTACTACTGGGGCAACTGTGGCTGTGCCGGCAGGTGGTGTAGCTACGTCATGTATAAACATTCAATTCTCTCGGCCAATACTGCTAACTCCCCTCTATCCGTTTTTTATTTTGCGCATGCGCATGGCGTTGCGGCGGAAGAGTTTTCTGCGTACATGGAACCGCTGGGTTTACCTTCCACCTAACCATAGAAATCTTCGCTCTAAAAGTTGGACAAGCGTTGTTCTCCAATGTAATGCGCATTTTCAGCGTAGCTGTGGAAATTGTCGCTGGAGCCCAAAGACAGCGACCAGACACCAATCAGCGTGCCCTAGCGGCAGTCACAGAGCAAACCACTAACATCTCTGCGACGTCCCAAAAAGATCCGAACGTCTATGTCCCAGCCATATCTCTATTAGACATCCGTACAACGTGCTATATTTTAAGGAAAACTTTTTGGATGTAGAGATAACGTTGCTGGTACCTTAATGTCGGACGTTCTTTCAACTTTGCTAAAGACGTACTCCCGATGTTGCTGCTGCTTCATTTGGGGACGGTATTTAGACATATTTCGCTGACGTTGTTCAGATGTTGCTGGTATGTCCTTTTTTTACTTCAAACATGTCTATCGCAGTTACATTTATTTTAGCTATATCTGCTATACTTTATTTTTCAAACTCTCTGCAGGCGTACTGTATTGAAGTTACGGAGGGGTTTTCGTATGTGTTTTGTAAGGGTTTTGTACCGAGGGGTTTTGTGCAAGTATAGTAATACCCCACTATTGCTTTGAACCTTTGACCTTCAAAACCGTAGCCCAATACCGAACCTAACGGAAAGAGGCAGGGACATAGTGCAGAATTCGGTTACAAGCGACGTTGCCAACGAGCCTTGTAAGTTTTTTTTGGTGGTGGGTGGGGGGGGGGGGGGTGCATTGCCGTCAAATCTAACAAAATAAGATAGGATGATGAACGAAGACGCAATTAGCACAACTTTACTTGCTACTTGATTAATCTTGATGTTACGTACCGACTGCAGCTTCATGAATTCAAAGTGTAAGCAAAGCAAATTTCGGGGCTGCCTTGATACTGAGGTTACCGTCAAACGTCACTTGTACGGTTAAACGGCAAGGTACTCTGCCTTTTTTTGCCTTAAAGAAAAGTCGACGACACACTTATTGCAAAAAAAAAAGCTCCAATCCACTCGACCACGCCGGAAAACAATGCGTGGACCCACGAATTTCGGTACCCTAACAGAGGCTGCCAACGAATATTGCCGGGTGATTCGTTTGGTCGTATTTGACAAATTTCGGCAGTGCTAAGGCTTGTTTCTTCCGCACCGATCTTGGAGGCGAGGTGAATTATGCGAATACTGCTAGTGATGTAACCAAAGCTCCCTTATTTAAGCCAAGAAAAGCTATCCCGTTTCATCGTTCCCCTATGCAAGCTACGGTAGCCGCGAATGAAATTGAATGCACCGCTAGATTTCTGGCGTTGAAAAACTTTGTTCGTTACGCACCGATCTTGCAGACAAGCCCATCATGCTAACACTACAAGCGATGTAGCCAGAGCTCCCGTATTTAACTTGCAAAAAGCTCTCCCAAGCCCCCGATCTCCCCGATGAAAGCCAAGCTAGCCACGGAGGAATGCGCACTTTCGAACAGGAATAGCTTGTAATTTGCCTCAAGGCACCAAATTACCGCACGTTAAAAAAAAGGATTGCTTTCTGCGACCGTAATGACACCAAACCAGGAGATGGACATGGAATCCGGACGATGTCGCCTGCTTTCGGATGCTTTCTGGCGCTGCATCGACGCTGATATCTGGCGAGCAGTATAGACATCGGCGTAGCTACATAGGAGCAGTGGGAGAGTGAACTTGCCAGCTAGGACGTAAGTAAGCAGCTTTGGCTCGCTGAAAGGGCGAAGACGGCAGGCCGCACCAACGGAGTCCAGGAGTGAGGACCCGCCCACTTCGAAGCTCGATCTACCTGTTCCATAAAGTTTTATCCTCCTCCGTCTCCGCCCGCGTCAGCTCACGTCGCCATGCATTTTGCCGACGCCGTCAATGCGGGGCGATGTCGACGCGCGAAAGCGCGGAAAATACGCTGCAAGTGGTTGCGGCCTCAGAACAACCGTAAAAATTACGGCGCCCACATCCCCACGGCAGCTGTATTTCCACCCGCAGACCCTGAAATTGCCTTAAATGCCGTAATCTATATTGTCGGTATAATTACTGTTTTCTTTAAAAAATACCCACGCTCAGCTTTTCTTGTATATAATTGGCAACTAATATTGTATTACCAATAACTTGGGCATCTATTTCGCAATGCGTTTTCATCAAGGTGGGTGTCTTTCAGGAACTAGTTTTTCCCTCAGACGAACACGAGACAGGAAGTCGCTGCGCGGCGAGTCCGATCGTCCGACAGTTGTATTAACTGCACTCCGTATCGATACGCGTGCTACAGGCCGGTGACGGCACGGATGTGCACGCCTTCAACTTTCGTTATTTCGGTGATTTGACTACCATGGATTTATCTACCGGACGAAGAAATACTGCCAAGTAATGGAGGTAAGTGAGTACTAGTGAGCCTTGTTTTCTTGTCATATGTATTTAACGTAGCAGAGTTGCTCTCGAACTTCGGTACGCGTAAGCGGTTAGCCCTGACGATTTGAGGGACTCGCTTTGTGCGTTGCGGAGATTTGTCGGTAGACCTTTGTAGCCGGCTGCTGCGTTTGCAAACAGAATCAATTCTCGCGCAATTTCTAGCCTTGTGTTTGGTGAAGCGTTTGTGTTCCGTCCTGTGTTGCTAGGCGAATGTTTTGATATGAAATGAAATAAGGGAAGCTGGAGAGTGCGAATATAAGTGCGTGTGCGAATATAGGCGTGTATGCGTTACACGCACATCCTTGTACTTTTAGCGTGATATTGGTTTTTGTTTTCGTTTCTGCAAATACCGTTATTTTCCGTATTATAATTTTCGATTCAAAAACGTGCACAATAAATTGAATGATTGCCGTGCGTGTAGCATTAGAATAAAATAATAAATCGAGGGATTTCCGAGCGTACAGCATTAGATGAAAATGCCAGTCTCGATGTTTTCTTCGCGTTTCGATTGAATGTTCAATCTCTTCGAACGCTCAGTTTGGTCGTGAAATGTTGTAATGAACAACGTGTATGCAACCCGAATTTATTTGCAACGTCAGAACTACACGCATGTCGTAACTGGTACAGTAGTATGAGCAGCGCTGGTTGCGCTCGTACTGTTCCTGCAGCATCGCAAACGTAAATTAACCATTCAGAACCTGATAAAAATATTCAAAAATGGCTGTTAAATTTCTGTCACTTATGGAATTTTCAGATTAATGAATTTAGTGTGTACCACACACCTTGGTTATCAGAGTAACACAGCATTTGGGATTTCGCAGGTTTAAGGCAGAGTATGATTCTGGTGGCTGACATTACATTATATCCACAGCGCTCTCTTCCTGTCCCTTAATGTTACACCCATCTTCTAGCGTTCTATTGCCTGCTAAGTCGTCCTTAGTTTAAGTTAGACCCTTTTAGTTAGCCTGGACGTTTCTGCCCCGTAGGCGAGTACCGGTAGGATGCAGCTGTCATACATTGTCTTTTTCAGGGACAATGGTAGGCGGCCATTCTGTATTATACCAGTCTTAAAAAGCTGTATTAACAACACAGCTTTTCCTGTACCCATGCCTAGATTGATGAACTGGCTTGCAAGGGAGGTGCTACTGCAACAGTCTGCACAAGGCGCCTGCTCAAGCTACTGTTGAAGGTCAACTTGGCGCAGGAATTCTCCTGGTTTGGGAAACAGGGAACACGCTTTTTTCCACCTGCGAGTGGCATCCTGCATTGTGTGTAACTGGATATCTTCGTGTAGTTACAGACATCAAATTCTTTCAGCAGACAATGTATAGGGCCGAGATTTTTATTGTCCGTCACATCCTGCGCAAATATCACCTTTGTCGACAACCTGCGGCTTCTTAGTTTTTATTGCTACAAGCGGTATTAAATTTCTTTCAGCCTTTCGACCTATGAAAGTTTTACTCACTTTCCAAGAAATCCGGTCTGCAACTATTTTGGCAGTTTCTGGCACCACAACGAAGAATGCAAACTGTTTAAAAATCCCTACCATAACTAATGATGGAGGCATGCACCATTGAATCATTTCCGTGCTTCCATGCGTTTTTATTTGTGTTATTGTTCTTTGAGCGTATCACTTTGTGTGAATCACGTAGTCATGTAAATGTGTCTTCTTGTAACTAATATTCATCATTTCCGGGTTCCCGTTTTTTTCGTTTGTTCCCAAATCATATCACCTTTGTGTGAAATATTCAAATAGTGTAACTTTTTTTTCCAACCAGAATTCAATAAGTTGTTTCTAAAGTTTTTTGTGGTTTTATTGTTGTCCTGCCATTTCACTAAGTGTGAATCGTTTGATCACGTAAATTTCTACTGCTCTTGTAACCGCCGTACAGTCATTTCTGTATACACACCTTTTCTATAGATCATGACCATTTCCCTAGATGTTGGTTTGTTTAAAGTAGCCTAAATTTGTATGGCACTCACAACCACCACTCAAAACCACTTCTGTATTTCCTAGATGCTTTTATTTTATTGTTCCACAAACTTTTCACTACATGTGAACTATTTAGTTTCGTAAATTTGCTGTGTTTTTAGAACCACCATTCAATCATTTCTTTGTTTTCACACTTTTCTTTCGTTGTTTTTTGCCCGATTATTTTAATGTGCGATATTTCAAGTCGCGTAACTATCTTGTGCTTGTACCCTGGGTTTACATATTTGCTTTTCTTCCTATTTTTTGTCAAACTTTCTGCTGTGTGTGACTTATTTAGAGTCACGAATATTTGTACTATTCTTGTAATTGTACAGATGTGTACCCTGTGGGCCAGGGCAGATAGGAATGAAAATTAAAGTGGTTGAGTTGCGAAAGCATACTACATAATGTGGAAGTCAATATAAAACTGTTTTATCCTGAACTCTTTCGTGTTTTATGTGTAATTTGAAGGCGTTCTTACTACCCAGCTGCAGGTACTTACAGATAGGATGGGAGACTGTCATTTCAATTAGTTCGTTTTTGAATTGTTTCTGTGATAGTTTTATTTGCAGAAGGCCTGTACATCGGTGCTGTATGGTACAATTTGATGACGCTACTGTGGTTGCCTTAGTGACCAGAGCGCTTGTGCTGATCAGGACTGCTTTGCTGTTACTTCCTGCCTCTTTTTTTCGATACGACATTTCTTGTTTAGAGCTGTGCTTCTGTGTGCTTCTGCGAGAGTGTGTGGTCAGCTTGGCACTTCACATATGAGACCTTCATGCCAGTATGCAGCACTTCAAAAGTGGAAACACATTAATCTAGAAACCAGGTGACAATTAACAGCAAACAGTGCTGAATAGCTAATAAGACATGTATTTGAAATATAAATGCCCACAACACGTAGGCACCTTGGAAAGGGGGCTGGCCAAACTTCGAAATAATGTATAAAGAATGTAAATTTCAGGCATACAGGTTCATCTCAACAATATCATACTAACGTACACAAGTCATGAATATAACAAACTAATGCTTGTGCCAAAGACAGAAAACCAATGTAGAACAGCCATCTATATACGTCTTGCATGCGCACCACTACAATATCCATAAGACGTACCACTAAGGTAACGTCCCGTAAACAGCTAATAAAAGTACCATAAGGACGTCTATTGTACGTTATCCTTCGTGTGATTTGGATGGGTTTTTTGCAGTTGTAGCAACGTTGAATATATGTAACTTCGACTCCAACGGTACGTTTCCTAGACATCTGCAATGTCGATTGCTGACGTCTCCGGGATATCTGCACGACGTAACGTGAATTGCTGGGACCGCAAAAGCGGTTCGCGCCGACACGCCGAGCGCGGTGTTCTGGGGTCCGCAGTGTTCTGGCTCAACATGTCTATGCGACACCGACGAAAGGCCGTCCTGATCGAGGCTGTCTGTTTTCTCCGGCCGTAAGAGAGGGAAAAGCTTTTTAAGAGTACAGATGAGAACAACAGCGTGGCATCGTGCTCTACGACCGCTAACCGTCTGGAAACACCACCGACACAAGCGGCGACCTTTTTCCACGCGAGGACCTGGCGCGAGCACAAGAAGGCGTGGAAGCAGTTTCAGACGCGATTGCAGAGCTGACGCAACTCGAGGCGCAGTTGCACCTGGCTCACATTACCAATGAAACAGCCAGATTTCTTCGTGTCATCGGCGAAATCCCACCGACAAGGACAAAATAACATGCTAATGTCATTCGCAGTTCCTCCACAACTGTTCAGCAGCGCATTATGAATGGCTCTTTAGGCTGGGAGAGGTTCTTTCGCACCAAACGCGTTGATGTGTGGGAATCCCATCTATGGGAGAACAGATCCGCAAATAAAGAGCGCATGGTCTACAAGGCCGAAGAAATTTATTTTCTAAGAAAGGTTGGTTTACTCAATGGGGAGGAAAAATAGCTGCAGCTCAGGAGAGATCCAGCTTGCCGTACAGGACCAATTGAGTGCGATAGCTGTACGTGCTACACACAAGAGCACAGTGTGGCGAGCAGCTTAACGTATATGTAGCCTCTATATTTGTCGCCTCTGAATAGTTTCGGCGATCGTGCGAGCCGAACACTTGGACCGTTATCGATGCTCATCGTCGCGGATCTAGACGACGTCAAGCTCACCATGCGTCCGCTGACCCCTTAGTGGAGGCTTAACTACAAGCACAAACAGGTCAAAATAGAGGGGGAGGAGGGTAACGATGATGAAAAGGAATAAACTTTATTGCAGTGTGCAATTTAGGGGCTGGTGGTGACCACTGGGCTCAGTTCAGCCGAGACTTGGCAGCACGTTCGGCCAGGCTTTTTTAACTCGATGGTCATAGCCACCGAACGCCGCCTCCCATTGATTAACAGAGGGTATTAGGGGTAAAGGGTTTGGGTGGCACGCCCACAAAATGTGGAAGATGGTTTCACATCTTCGCGAAGAAAGCGAAGGTGTGATGGATACTGATCAGGGTATATGCGATAAAGGTGTACGCATACAGAAGCATATTAGTTTGATGTAGCCGCCACAAGCGTTCTTCCTTTCTAGAACGTGAAGGGTGGGACGGGGGTATTTCTGGTGGAGGAGGAGGTAGTGAGGGGTGATAGCCGTCTAAAAATAAGACTTTCTCGAGTGGATTGCGCTCCATGGTTAGGGGGTAACAGAAGGGCCTGCTCGGCACAGAGATCTCTAGCTGCTGCGTGGGCCTGCTCATTTCCACCTAAGCCGGTATGGGAAGGTTTCCACACGACCTGCACGAGCGTTTTTAGGTGATAGCGCAGAGGAATTTTGAGAGCTTTGGCTGATATGCGTCCTCGGGAAAATTCTGTATATCAGCTTGAGAATTAGACAAGATAACTGTTACGGTACGGCTCTGTGAAAGGGCTAGCGCTATTTCCGCCTCTTCCGCCTAAGTAGGTAGGTGGGTGGGGATAGTGGGAGATGTGAGTACGGGGGTGGGGCGTCAGGACTTTTGATGGCTGCCAGGGCATATGCTATGTGGTTTCGGTAGCGAGCGGCAATCCACATAGCGGGTTGTGGATTTGATGGGGTATGTTTCTTCCAGGTAGCGTGCGCGTTGTTCCTCACGAGCGACGTGATTTGTGGTGCGCATGTTTCGTGTAGGCGGCGGGCTAGGATACTGTCTCGAATTGTTGGGGGAATCGAGAGAGCAGAATTAGTGAAGATGGGGCATGCCGTGTGTAATCGATGGGATCATCAGCCCCGCAGATGAGGATGCGAGGCGGGAGCATTGATTCACGAGGTTGGCCTCAATAAGTTGTTCAGTCGGTACTGCGGATACCAAGTTGGTTTGGTTTGGCAGTGGGAAAGGCTATAAGGTACGTGCAGGGTGACTCGGTAGAACTTTACGCAGCAGGCGGTCCACTTTGTCAAGTTGGTCCCAGTTCGGATTGAGTACGGGAGGAGTAGATGAGTCGACTGGTCATGAAGCTTGAATGAAGCGTTGGCGTTCTGCCTCTTGAGGTTCTGAAGCCGGGGGCGATGCCTCGGAGAAGGTCAATGGTTTGTGTACTTTGGGCGTTTAGATTCGTGAGGTATTGGGAGTCCACGCTATTTTATCGTACCGAGAGCCCTAGTTATTTTATCCGGGGCACCGTGGGAATTTTGTTCCAGCCGAGAGTTATAGTGATGGTAGGAGGGCTTGGGGGTTTAACCGCGAGGAGGTGGAGAATTAGTAGCTCGGATGCCGCTGTGGAAGATATAAGCCCTGATTCAGTCGTTGCAGCGCGGACCTTGCACCCGCTTGAAGTGTCTTTGCAGTGTGGGCGTTGCTACCTCCTGAAGCCCAGAGGGCAATGTCGTCGCGTACACTCTGTCTAAGGTGGGGTACTTGAGAAAGCCGCTGCGGGAGTTGGTGGAGAGTTATGTTGAAAAGCAAGGGGTGACAAGACCACTGCGTGAGGGGTTCCTATGGATTGCATTTTATTGGTGTGGCTCTGCGGTACCGTTTGTTAAAAGGAGCGGATATAATTATAGATCCGGTAGCCTACTTCCAGTCTATCAAGGCTACTCAGGATAACTGCGCGTGAGACTTAGTCGAAAGCTTTTTGAAGATCTAGAGCTAGTATGGCGGCCGTGGTCCACTTAGGAGGGAGGGGTAACGATGTAACGAAGGAGTTGTACGTGGACGTCTTGAACCGATAGCCAAAAGCGAAGCCAAGCATGGTGGAGTGATAGGCGTTGTAATCAGTCCATGTATTCAGTAAGGCGGGTGTGAATAATATCCTCAACAACTTTGCCTTGACAGGAAGTGAGAGATACTGGTCGGAGGTGTTTGAGTGCGAGAGGTTCGCCAGCTGAGGCATAAAAGATATTTTAGCATGCTTTCATTCGGGAGGGAGAGTTCCTGGAATCTAGAAGTGATTATAGTGTTGGTTGAGAGTGGCTATAGAGGAATCATCGAGGCTTCGTAGAAGTTTATTGCTTATGCCATTCAAGCCTGTAGCTATGCTTGGTGCGGATCTTGAGGAGCGCCGGCGTACCTAGCTTGTGTGATTTCTCCGTCTAAACCAGGGTTGGGGGTCCAGAGTTGGGTGTTGGTGCAGGGATAATTGCGGACAAGCTGAGGGAGTCATCATTCGGCCTTGGGTTCGGGGAGGAACAACAGTCCAGCTGATGTCGGAGAAGGGTCCACGTACGGCGCATACCCAGATTGCCGCGACCTCGATCGCAAAAGTTGTCCCCATTGGAGTTGGACGGCTGAAAATAGGGCATGCGTGCTGGAGGTATTCCGGTGACGGATGAGTAGCGGTGCACACGTAGAGCGGCAGAAAACCACGAGCAGCGATAGAGAGAGAGAGACAAAACTTTATTAAACTGAGCTTGTCTTTAGCGTGAGAAGTTGGTGGTCGTTGTTATCAGCCCAACGACGACCGAGGCGGCCCTGTGATCAGGGAGGTCTGTACCTCCCTGTCGTGGGATGCCAGTGCTTCTCTCCACTGCTCAGCTGTGGTGATTCGGGGATAGGGGTTTGGGGGCAGGCCCACAGAATGTGGGGTAGGGTGGCTGGGGCTGTGCAGAGGGTCGAGCTTCACGTTGCGTGGCTCCAGGTATACCAACATAAGGCACAGGCCTCGAGCTGTAACAACTGGGAAAACTTGAAAAGTAATAAACAAACAATACAACCGAGGGGAACCGAGCGGCGCCTTCCGCGCGCTCGAGCGCCACTGCTCACATTCATCTTAGCGAAGCGACAGCCTGGGATTCTTTCCAAGGGGAAAGTTGCAAAGCTCTGCGAATATTTGCTTCTGAAATTTGTAACACATATCGACAGCTTAAATTCCAGAACAGATACGAATTGGTTTCTCCACCGATTTGTTCTGCAAGAGACGTGCTGCGAAAAGCTTTCAACAGCTGTCTTACGGTGACACGCCTTCGTTTCATGCGTTACCGGCTTTAGCGTCGGCAATATTGTTTTCAACTTCCACCTCCTTAATCAATGTTTATCAGCCCGCGTTACCACCGAAAAAAAAAACAAGGAAAACAAGTAGCCGGGTAAAATAAAAGGCGATTTGTTTGTGAAGCGGCGTCTATCAAGCGAAAACTAAGCCCGCTTCCACCCCCCTACACGCGGTTCAAGTGACAGGGCACCTTGCATTTCTGATTTCTTCTCTGTTTTGCTCGAACGCTTAATAAAACTTGTTTTTATCCCACACGTAGATCCCAGAATGGTGCTGCAAACGGGAATGGCACGCAGTGGGGAGAAAAAGCAGCATGTTGTCGGAAGGCAACAAAAACCTCCTTCACTTTCTCAACCGACAACTTCCAGACCCCCGGCCCCCTTTATATATGCACACGAACACCTGGTTATGCTTCGACAAAAAGAAAAATATGGGGAAGCCGACGTTTCAATATTCAAAAGCGCAGACAAGCTCTAACTGGCCCATTTAAGTAAAAAAAAAAGAGGGCGCTGATGTGCGCCTTTCGAAGACGGGGCTGTTTTGTTTTCCGCTTGCATGGATCCCTTCGTGACGGCTTAAAATGCTGCTCGATCGCGGAGTAAAGGCCTCACAGGAGTATCCTGGGACACGCACACCAAGAAGGCGGGCTTTGAGCTGAAGTGAAGTCTCGTTGTCTTTCGCGGCGACTTTCTTTTATTCCCTGAACCCGTCGTCAACTATGCATCAAACATTTACCATGGCGACGGAGCTGCGGTGAATGTTCTGTTATTGGGGAGTGAGTATTATATTTTTGTATGCTAAAATAATCGGCCTAGATTTTGTTCTGTTGGTATTTCTTGCTTTATGTGTCATGAATATACTTCGAAAGAATACTTTCACGAAGCGAGAAACCCGTTTGTGCGGCCTGAGGGCTATAAAATATAACAGGAAGAAAAAAAGACACCTAAAAGATTTCTGTAAATATTGCAAACAATCCGTGTGGATTGGGACTGACTGTTTTTGTTGACTGTTTACCTGTACTGCATGTCAGTTTTTATTTCGGATTTGCTGGTCTTCCTTATTTTCTTGCTTATGTACATCACGAAAACAAGGAAACATGGTGATTTTTATGTTGCGGATGTTAAGCGGAAATAGATATTTGAATCGAGGAATTTCGCTTACATTTGCGGCATGTACAAATTGGTCCGTGGAGCGTTTCGACAGCCTATTATGTCAAAAAAAGGAGGGTGACGCTCTGCGTGAAGTAGTTTGATGAGCTCATGACAGCAGTGTCCGCAAACGGACAAGTGACAAACAGAAGCAACGACGCACCCGGCATGAGTCAGGTGCACATGGAACAGATTTAGTGGCCCAATCTCCAGATGAAGAGTGGTAGTACTATGTAGTACCCTTTTAATTTCGCAGCAAAGACTGAGGGTCTGAGTGGAGACCAATGTCTTTGGGCGGGGAGGGTATGGCGCCTAATCTTTAGCTACCATGTGGCGTCAGCCCAATGTGTGGACATCACTGTCAAAACTGTCAGTTAGTCTGCAGGATGAAGGGTGGTAAAGGCCCACAAATAATGAGGTGACCGAGGACGGGTAGACTTGATACAAAGGGCCTTGTCAAGGGCGATCCACCGGGGACAGAGAGGGGAGACTGCGCACAAACCATCCGTTCCAGAAACGTTTAGGCGAATAAATTGCTATTTATGAAACGTTCCTTTTAACTGGAGTGGATTAGAGACGTATGAGAGGATGATAAGGAGTCTGGGTATTTTAAATGTGGGACCGACCAGACTAGGTAGCGTAATAAGTAAGTGTCATACTTGAAAACCACACACGTTTATCCTGCAGTGTGCTTGAATAAAGATATTTTTGGAGCTATGCGCCCAATACCGCTTCAATCTACGAGAAGCGTCATCTTCGGCTCTGCAAGCAGGGAAATAATTGCAAGCAATATAATATACAAGCGCGAATTTTACAAAAAGATATGATATAAAATAAGTACCTAAATAAAAGTTTCCAGACAATCACGCGAATCGTGTTGCGGTTTTATTACAGCTATGGTGTGTGACTTCAGACTTACTCCAGAGTGACTGCAGCACGCCGTTGAGCAAGGCAATATGCTTGGGTGCGCGGTGGTACCGCGCCTGTCTGAAAAACGTCTCACTCTAGACTGCGCCGTAATTATGATGGATTACATGCAGCTCCCGTCGAACCTCCTAAGTCGAACCAAGACTACCACGGCGTTAAGGCGTTTGATTTCGTTCTTGGCAGTATGCGCGGAAATAAATCATGACGATATTTTTAATCGGTTACAGATTGACTTTTGCGGATTCATTAGACTCGTAAAGACAACAATAACAATGATAATCATCACTGACGGTGGTTATGATAGCTTAACTTTACCTAATTCGCGAATCACCTGCATCGATGACGACAGCTAGAGCAATAAAAATAGAGACTCTTAGCCGATCGTTTTCGACAGTCAACTCCGGTACCGGCGGCCCGCACAGCGAAACGGAACCAATGCCGTTCACGGCCAAGCGCGCCACGCATGAGCAATGACGCTCCCACTTGGTATTGGAGCGCAGCGGGCCGTGAGAAACGGCCACCTAAAACTCATTGATTATTGGGCGGCATGCGTCGTAGAACACGCTTCCGCAAGGTATAATATTTCCATGTTACTTTCTTGGCCCATCCGCTGTGCCGACACAGGCTATAATAAAGACAGCTGTGGTCGTCCCGAGTCACTCAGGGAGGAGTATATTGCGACGTGGTGACAACTGCAATTAAAAAGATTGTCAGTAATAAAAAGCAACAACGAATAATCTGCGACATAATGTTCTAACTCAAAAAACCAAGCAATTATGGTAATTTTTGCAGCTTTTCTTGAAACTAATACTTTTCTGTTTTTTTTTTGCAGTAAATTCATAAGCGAGTAGGGACTAGAGCGCAGAACGTTCCGTAACGGTTCTTGCGCGTTTTCCTTTACCTTGGATTTCAGTACAAGATTTCTGCAAATCTATACAGATATTCCTTTCTGTATTTAAAAAAAATAACTTTTTATTTATAGCCCATCGTGACCCCACGGTAACTTGAACGTATTAAAATCGAATAATGTGCTGCCGTCAAGTTAATGCTTCGATTGATACTTCCCTACCGGAAAGTTAGTTTGAAAAAAATTTACAGTCTCTAATGACGACTTGCCTCTTTAAATTGACCTAAATTCTTGTATCCAGAAGAACAGCAGCACTTACAAAAGGGGACGAAGTTTGTCGCCAATAGGCTGCTGACCTATTGGCGACTGCTGTAATAGCGTGTACAAATTAATATGTTGGTAGATTTCTCCAGTACTTGCTTCGCTGTCAAAGACCAGAACGCATTCATCGCTTCGTCCACGTTTTTATCCAGCGCCATGGAGTGGTAGTGGTGTTGGTACAGCGGGCTTTGCTGGAAATATTGAGATTTGTGTTCGATTCTTTATGAAAAGGGTACAAAAGCACCCAGGTAGAATATAAAGTACACCGGACGATATCCCTTGTCATGTACACTTTCGAGTCTGCGTCACTGTCTTTTTCGCGCCTTTTGCATGATGTATTCGATTCATATGCGTTCCCACATTTACGTCATCCGCTTTTTAAGTCAGTGATTTCATTTCTATATTTTCTTTCTTCGTCTCTGGGTTACGCCTGATGTTCACCTATTGCCTCAAATAATTATTTCTGATTGTCCCGAATTGGGAGCAGCCTTGGCGCGAAGCCACTTAACACAACATTTTACTGAGCCTACATTGTTTGCTCTCCAACAGCAGAACTTGAAAATCAAAAAACTTCCACTTACTAATACGGGCATAAACATGCCGGTCGCGTGAAAGAGAGGATAATTGTGGAAATGATGCGAATCTACAGAATCAAAAACAGGAAAGCCGACAGGCCAACCGAGCAACGGCGTCAGCACTGAGCCCATCGCAGCTTGGGCATTTCTGCGTCATTTCTCCGTACAGTGACCTGAGCCCATCGCGATTCATTTCTCCGTACTGTGTACTCCATCTTCTCTATGCCCCTTCCTTCCTCTCGACTTGTCATTACTGACGCTGAGCATCGCGCACGCATTCCTCTCTGAGAGGGCGGAGGAGCATAGTTTCCGTGAAAGGTCCTGCTCCTGCATGGGCACTGTTTGGTGTGCCCTTCACTCTTAACAAAAAGGTCGTGAAAGGGTAGTGACGCCCGCATTTACTAACTCCTTACGAACCTTACTACCCCCGTACGGCACGTAGGCTCTGCCACTAGCAACTGCATGGTTAGGAAATAACTGGGCATAGGAAGTAGTATACACTAGATTACGGTCGTGCTTATGACTAGATTATGCATGACCAGTTAGTAAACGCATATACCTCAGAAGAGTGTTATGGCTAGGACTGTACTCGTGGTGTGCTTACTGCCTATTTCAGTTAGTAACCCTGACTAGTGCGGCATTTACTAGACACTAGCATACCTCAAGTTACTAGGTACCCTGTTATACGGGACAAGGAACTTGTTAGTGTTGTTCTAGTGAATGCCACAACCTTTTTAAGAGCGTTTCGCCTTACACCAACAAAGATGTTCCGCCTACCAGTCTCGTCTATGTTGATCGCCACAACGCCTGCATCTCCAAGTTGTCTTCGGCCGGACCCCCCGTCAGAAATAATTTGCACTTGCTTAGAACAGCTCCCTGTCTTCTCCGCTTCCTTTCTTCGTAACTTGACGTCGACAGCTCACGCTGTCTTGAGCTAATTGCGCGCCTCTGTCATCTGTAACCGCCGTGTGACATGAACGCAAGTGTCGACACGAATGTGTCCCAGGGAGACTGGCAGGAGTGTTGCGTGTGTGAACGAGTGCGCCTTTGTGAGTCAGGGTGACCGCTTCTACCTCTCACCCTCGTTATTTGGCAGTGCCAATTCGTAGGTATCGATTTCGTTTTGTGTTTCCGAACAATTTCCCTTTCGCTTAACGATTAGGTGTATATGGCACCACTGAGTCAATGAACTCAAACTGACAAATGGACTCAAAAGCAACGCTAACAAATGTAAGGCTGTCTTATTTAAAGCAAAGAACATAGCAAGAAAAGTCGAAAGTATATTAAAATTAGTGGGCACGTCTGCTAAATGGTTGACAAACGTGTAATACAATGTGTTACCTTTTCTACAGGGTTGTAGGTACAAATGGCTCCGAACGTAAGGTCCCGGAACCAATGGTCCCCGAGCAAATGGTCCCGGGCCCCTTCGGGTAGAATGATTAAATATAACTTCATGTTTGGTCTCTGTTTACATTTGATACATCTTTCTGCATTCGGGTGCTGCCTTCTCTCACAAAAAGAGTCCATAAACGATCCGTTCATTTTAGTCGTCTTATTAACATAGCTCCAAAGGGTAAAAATTAATGATTTTATAAAATAAGGCTCAAAATTGCCTATTTCACATGATTTTCCGGTTTTCATACCTCTCCTGGCGGCGCTAGCATGGGACAGAAAAAAACACATGATTCACCCTGCATAAGCGACAGCTGTGTTCCATTCCGTTTGGGAGGGCGGCACAAGGCGTCAGATCATGAACCCAGTACTCAGAAAAACAATGAAATTTTATTCCTCAATATTGAATGAAAGAGAGAGGAGAGAATGCTCTTTAATGGGAACTGGTGAGGTTAGCCCTGCTAGGGACAAGGCTTGCTGCACCAGATGGGGGGGGTGACTACGTCGATGAGTGGTGAATATCAGACATTAGGGTTACTGCAGGACGAAGACAAAAAAAAAGGTGAAAAAGAAATAAAAACAAAAGAATGCTGCCAGCAGAGTCCGGACATGAAAATACAGCTGGATAATGCTACTCTTCCGTTTAAAGATGCAGACAGCGACGCAGGCCCGGTACATTTAACCTGAGTAGTTTACCTTTTGAAGTACTAACACGAAATATTTCAGTGACGTTTTTTTCCTGGTATAGGTGCCTACGAGCCCAGAAATAATAGAATGTCACATTAGACCCTCCAACGCAGCATAATTAATTACTCACAGCTCCGTTTATTTGTGTTAGTTTCGGTTTCGGTGAAGCAACACCGAGGCAGCCGCCATGACAGGAAGGCGGATTTGACGTCACTGTGTTCGTCGCATCACAGCGGATGCCGGTCTGTGTGCAAGTGCTCTCGCCGTACCGGTCCAACCGGTCTTAATCGCACGTGACGTTAGTCCCCCCAAGAAATGTGGTTGATCACTCTTTCATAGGAATGGGTAAAACACGAAAGTGAAATGTGCCTTCACAGGAGTAGCATAATGTTTATTTGCACATCGCTACTTATATTTCGTCGGTATATGGCACCGTTAGACACATCACATTACACACTGGATTACACGCGCCGGAGCATTGCCTAAATACCATTGAAACCTCAGGTGCTCGCGCACCGTGCGAACGAAACCGAAGGGGTTGTCAGCGAATCGTTCGGTGAAGTTACGGTCTGCTACAGAACACCGGTGAAAAATGACCATTGCCGGTGAAAAATGAACATTGCTTTTTCACCGGTTTTCTCATCCATGTCCTTTTCCTTTTCTGTTTTTATTGATCGCAAAGGTGTGCCGTCGCCTGTGTTTTCGCATATATTGCCGAACGCAATAAAATACGCCCAGTTTCTAGTCAGTGCTTGTACTGCCTTTCTTACGTTCTGTCGTCCGCGTCCCCTCGGTGTTCCTTGAAATGATGTACGGCCAACTAGCCCAAACCTAATATATTATAAGTCTTACAGGACCGCCCTATTAGGGGCGCCAACTATCGGGCTCATTAGTGTCATGACGCACTACTTCGCTTCACCTCTACTAGACGGCAGCCGCACCATCTGAATGGAGAAAGAGGGAAAGACATAGGGCGCGTTCCTACGGCTCCCGCGCTTGACTTCATGGCACAGTTGGCAGAGCGTTTATCACTTCCCGTCGCGGCCATAGCGATCGTGGGCTTAAATCCTGGCTCCGCCGCATCAATGGAACTGTTTGTGGTGATGTCATTACCGTGACGGATATGACTTTGATGAAGCTTGTGTACCTTGGAATGAAACACTTTCGTGTGAAAGAGTGTGACGTGATGCACAAGGCGGAATAGCGCCCACCAACAGCACCGCGGCCACCTCGATACGTCACTGGAAGCCCGACGTCGGCCGTCGGTCTAAGCGCAGATGACGTCATGAGCTTGTTCGATGGCATGGAAGAGCTTATCGTGCGCGAAAGGATTAAAATTGAATTAAAATATGTTCTACTGAACAGTTACGATTGACACTTCCAATGTGATATTTCTATATAGAAAGGAAGCTTTTTACATAGTTATCTGATCTTTGAAAGCACGTGTCAGTACTCATTTAAGGCTTCTAGCATTGAAAGACATTTACGCGACATATCTACTCAGCTGTCCTCAATTCTTTCCCTAATCCGCCTCGCTTTCGGCTTTGTTATAGCCCCGTTTTGCCAAACACCATACAAAGAAGGATAAATAAACACACAAAAAACTAGACAAAAGAAGTCACATGATTCAGCAGTCTTCGTACTTTCTCAGAAAGAAGGTCTTTCAGTTTCATGTCAGCACCACTTCGGTACAAGGAGACACTAGTTACGGTGCGTGCGGGAGTTGTCTCCCACCTCCGCTCACCTCGGGAGGCTTTCACGGTCACTGCAACCAATTCCAGGCATGGGCGGACGGCGCCCTCCCTTCCCATGATGCATGAATCCGGTCGTGTTCCTGACAAGGTGCACCCGCTAGTAAAAAAGTTGCTACAAGCAGAGTTTCCAGATCTGCGGATGCCTAATCGCGACGCGCGACGCTCGGGCAGCGTGGGGTGGGCCACTGGCTCAGCCACGCTCGCGCGGCAAATTTCCTCCAAGGAGGGCATTGTGGGCCAGCTCGAGCAAAAGAAGCATGCCACCCCATCTCGTCCCCACCCCCTTTCATGTTTTGACATTAGTGTTTTAAGGGAACTCGCGACCGGGCTATTCATGTAGTGGTGGGGCACCAAATTGCATAGAAAACTTCCAAACACACATAAAAAAATCGATGGTTGGATTTGTACTGAACGCTTACGTTCGACGGTCTTTGGTGGTTACAATTTTTGCGAAGGTAAGGCCGTCAGGAAAACGAGTAAGAACGTGTTTATGTGTCTGAGCAAACAAACTGACAAATAGTGGAACTCCGCTGGGCGTCTCCCGGACTTACGGTGACCCGCTTCTTACGACGGATCACCGCCGTACCGGCAAACTCCCCATCGAAACAATGCATTAAAAACTACAATGATATTGTCATGGAACACCTACGTGGACAACGCCCCGTAGCGCCATAACCCGTCACCGAAGACGACGAAGAGGATGCGGCTCACCCGAGCGATCATGGCCGCTCGTAAATAGATTGCATCGCTCTGCGGCAACATCTTGTAAATACATCACTTCATCGTCGCCCATGGTTCGCCTCATCATTGTCCTGCCGCCACGTAACATTTTGGTGGATGGTGCGGGTTTTCGTCCCATCCCGCCCCGAGCTTCACCCCGTCTCCGCTCATTAAGCGGTCTCATCCTGGCTCTTCGAAAGCGTCGGCCCGCCCCAGCCCCGGTGAGCCACGACGCGCATTCCCCAGCCCCGTGTCCCCTGCCCATGCCCCGCCAAGACCAGACGAAACGGACCAGCCGCGACCAGACGTACAGCCGACGACGCCCCCCCCCCCCCCCCCCCCGCCATCTCCGGCGCTTCTCCGAAAGCTTTGGACGCTGCCTCGTGGGGTCGGCGGTGGTCACAGCTGTTCCGGGGCGGTGCTCATCGCGACCATCACCATCATCAGTGGCGGCAAGGACATCATTGTATATGTTCTCATCGCTTTGCTCATCCGCTTCGCCACCCTGTCTTAACCGTTTAGTAGATGCTCTTTTTTTGTACCACTGTTTATTTCACCTTTAACAAGCAGCTGAACTCCTTAACGTTCGCATAATAAAATGCTGCAATGCGGAACAGTTAGCAGGGTTACCTCAATTTTGCTTTTCTACGAATTAACACAATGTAGGTAATCTGCACACAACTACAATCAAACTACAATTTTCACCTACTTCACTGCTAACATCAGCGTTTGACTGCTCAAGCACAAATACACATTAGACATGTGAGCAATCTGCTAAACTTATCCCCACAAACTGAACAATCAGGCATCAGAAATCGGCAAGGAAGGAGGTGTCACGTTTAAATGGCACTTTTTTGTTCAAAACATAAACAACACCTGGAAGCTTGAAGCGTGAGAGGGGGTCTTTCACGCTTACAATGTCAGAACATAGCTTGCTAGTGGGCACGTGCACGATGTGCACAATGTGTTTCTTGAAAATGCGTGCTGAAAGCTTGATTGATGTGTAGGACGAGAATTGCAGCACGTTTTGACACAGGCCTTGTGGACGCTTCTGCCTGCTAATGTCAATGTGGATTCTTGCTAGTCGCCCTCTTCGCTTCTTTCTGAATATAATGCTTTAGGCATTATATTCAGGACAAGGACTGCATCAAAACGTGCAGCAATTACCTACGTCCCACACATCGGTGAAACTCTCGCACACATTTTCAAGAAACGCAGTGCATACATCGTGCATGTGCCCACTAGCAAGCTGCGTTCTGACATTGTCAGCGTGAAAGACCCCCTCTCACGCTCCAAGCTTCCGGGTATTGTGTATTAGATTCTATGCGCTGAATGCAAATCAGTGTACATTGGCGAAACGGGCAATCTGCACAGAAGATTAACGCAGCACTGGAACGAAGTGAACAAGGGCCATGCAAAAACAAAGCCACTGGCAGAGCACCGTGAGAGGACGGGACACGTGGTCGACTGGAACAAGACAGAAATTACTGACAACTGAGTGCAATCTATCTTCTCGATTACTGCTCGAGTCCCTCATCGTTCAGACGACGCCCAACATTATCAACATAATGGATGGCAATCTGCACCATATCTATGCAAACTCATTGTGCCGTGTAATGCCCAATATATAGCTTCGTTTTCCACGACACATGCTCACCGTGAACAAGCACCAAACCGTTAAATGGCTTCTTGACTTGGTCAGTGACCTACGTTTCATCATTGCAATAATGCTTTTACCTGCCTACACGGCATTCCGCCAAACACTGGACTACACTACATGAGCCATTGCCGTTCTTAACCTGCACCAGAGTATATAACCTTTCACTACTGCTATGAGATAGACCCATAAACGCACTTCAATATGGCCTGTATATTTAGCTCTTGGAAACATTATGTATAATTTAACCTTTATGTTGCACCTGCTACAGCAGCTGGTAATATATCAAAAAACATGAAAAAAAAACAGTGGTTTAACACGCCAAAGCTACAGTTGGGATATGGGGAGCACTGTAGGGGAAGGCTTCGCATTAATTTTGACCACCTGGGTATTTTTGTGCGCAACGAATCTCCAAACACGGGCGTCTTTACGTGTTGCCTCCATCTGAGAGCGGCTACACCAAGCGGTATCTAACCGACATTCGCCTCCACAGCACACCACCCTAGCCACTGCAGTGGGTTAAACATATGAAATAAAGCGAGTTTTGGAGTGCAAAAAAAATATTAATCATTAATGAAGTAAGTATTTACAATTCGGACTTGCCACCGTTAAAGTCATGCACTTTGTTTTAGAGATAAGCGACATTAGACTTTTGCAGCACCAGGAGTTAATTGTGTTAAGATCAGATTGAAAGCATTGACGGTAGTAGTAAAAAGAAATTGTGTGATAAATTACAACATCATCTGCAAATAGACCTACATGGGAGGATATGCAACATGGAAGATAGACAGGACCAAGCAACCTGCCTGGGGGGACAACAAAGTGGCACGAGCAAAAGAAGTATATAGTTATTAGAAGTAAACTGCATTTGAGAAGAATGAAAATCTTTCGCTCAAGTGAGGACATTAGGGTGAAGTTTGAGAAGTAGTCTGTGGTGTGCAGTGCGATTGAATGCTTTAGAAAAATCGAGAAAAACTACTGCAGTTTGTAAGCCTGCGTCAATGGATCAATGTAGATCGTGAACAAACCTTGAAAGTTGTGTTTCTCAAGTAACCCTTGTGAAAACCGTGGTGATATTAGAATGTGATATTGTGATTTTATAAATAATTAGCGACCTGAGAGTGGATGAAATGTTTCCCGACCTTGCATATGGTGCTTGTTAGGGAATTTAATGGTGAAGTACCGTCTCCTGATTTAAAGATTGGTGCTACCTCGACTATCTTCCAACCATTGAGAATAGTGCCTGTCATGAGAGACTGCGAAAAAAGCGCTGCCAGAATTCTACAGACTGTGGGATGTACTTTTCGGTATACTAGTATGATTAATACCAGTATGATCTGAAGTAGACTAGTTTGTATTGCAAGTTCAAAACCATATCGAAAGATCCTAAATGTTTGCTTGGCTTGATTACATACGAATACTTGCTTCAAAGTCAGTTCAATTTCTCTTCTTGCCCTTTAGTCATCGGCCCCAGATTCTCTTCAATATCTCTGCTAAGCAATGACACGCTCCAAACGCACAGCACTGCTTCATGAAAATGTTTCAAATAATCAGAGGCCACAAGCACTGCTAACAGGTATACATCATGGCAGGTTCCACAACATGCAATAACTAACCTGAAAGTACATAATCGGTGGGTGCACCGATATGGCAGCAGTGCCTGTACCGATGTGTCGAGCAAATGCGCTGACTTCTGAACGGGTGGTCCAAGCGGCCAGATGATGGATGAATGACCATTCCTGGCGGCAAAGCGTACGGAGCACCAACGAAAGGCCAGGCAGTACTTGGGTACAGCAGGTGCAGTGTCGGTTGGCAAGGGAGGCCCTGGCAAAGCCTTTGAAACTGGACTGGAAGGCAGCTGACCCAGGACAGCCAGCAGCAGCACCTGCAGGTGCATAATCTGTGAGTGTGCTGACACTTGTTGAAATACAAGAAGAGCACACACAAAGCACGAATGCTTACATCAAGTAGATTTTTAATCGTTTAAAGACAGTAACCTCCAAGGCACTAATAAGAACATTCCCGGAACACCCCAAGTGAAATTTAGGTTACAGTAAGAATGTATTTATTAGACCCGCAGGTACTGTGAGTGGGGTATGCATGATATATGCAAAGCTCACTGCTGAGCTAATTTGCATGGACGCATGCTAGCAGCTCATCTGTATCCCTTGCTTTCAATCGGAACTGGTGTGTGATAGTTGAGGCTCCTCCATTTCAATGTCTGATTTGTATCTGCACGTTCAATTCTCCAATATAAATCGAGTTGAGTGAGTGCCTACAGCTTTCTTGTTAGTCTCTGTATGGCCTGCGGTTTTGCGAAAATGAGAACTTGCGAATTCGCTCAATTTTCTGCACTAATTTAAACAATACATATGCCTGTGATATCAAGCCCCAGACTTCCCGAGAGCTACTCTGACGGAATCGGCAGGCGTTCTCGTAGGCGTTGTGAAATCTCCCCCACTACCCCGAGACTATGCTAACTCCCTGCGAGGCCACATGCGCGCATTTCACTTCAATTTGCACGTATGTGGATTCTTCGCGGCCCGAAGACCGCGAGGCATACGGCGCCGGTCTCGCGAGCGCTCATAACTGCGAAGCGCACTGCACGGAAGGGGAGGGGGGGGGATTTCAACCAACCTACGAGACGCCAGCCAAGGAATCAAGTGTACGCTTTTTCGCATGCACTTCCAGGAACCTCCTGTTCATGTTATTTCTTGGTATACGCGGGTATTCACGAGGGAGGACTAATCCCAGCGTTGTGCCACTCACGCGAAATTGCGACTGCGATCTGCAACCGCAAAGGCACTGTTTGAGAGACACATAAACAAACGCCCCGGTGTTAAAGAGCCTTGCGTGATGTGAAATTATTAGCAGCCGGGTACCACAGCGCGAGCATCGTAGCCAAGGTCTAGCTTCAGCGTAAATTGATGCTGACTTCTGCGGAAACGGTGGACTGGGCGCCAAACAAGTATACTAACTCGTAGGCTCTCAGAGCAAACGAGATGGGGGTCTAGCGAATTACTGACCCATAAACACCAGAACTCGTTCCAACCCAAACAGATAAAATAAAAAATGCGTACTTACCCGAGCAAAAACGATGTTTCCAACGTTCAATTCTCCTTCACTGTCGTCTTCATCTCGCGGACACACGAACACGATTTGTTCTGATGCAATGTCAATCACTTTCGACGCGCAGTA
>CM023453.1:175079379-175259379 GCA_013339765.2 Haemaphysalis longicornis
CCACTCTACAAGAAGCTCCGCCGTACCGCCGTCCACTCTCGCCGCCGTCCCCACTGTCGCCGCCATCCACCGTGCCGCAGTCCACAGCCCAAACCAGAGGCCGAGAAAGACCGACGTTTGGCGAACCACCGATAATCGTACGCTGTGCTACCACTGCGGAGAGGCCGATCACATCTATCGTCGCTGCCCATACAAGAGACTCGACTGCGTGGTTCTCCATCGACGCACCTCGCCCTCTCCCTGGGCAACGACCACGTGAGATCGACGACTACCCTTCTCAAACCAGCCGTGGCACAGCCTGTTTCAACTGTTCGCCGTCGCCCTACCCAGCATCTCTACCAGATGCCACGTTGCCAAAGACGACCCAGTTGTCTTATAGAAAAACAAGTTTATTGGAGCGAACTTGTGCTCCCCTAACAACTCAAAGAATACAAGGCAGCAATACAGCAATCAACAAAGTGACGGGCGTAAACTGGTGTCGGCGATTCGAATGCCACGGCGTCTGCTCTGCAGGCTTTTATCTCTTGGCGCGAGTGTTTCTGGACCGTCGATTTACATCCAGAACATTGTAGATCAAACAAGATATTCTGGGCTAGTGACGTTAGGGCGAGACAGTCTGCTTATCTCAATGTGATAGCCCGTGCGGCATAAAATAAAGAATGGAAGACGCGCTTCGCTCGGGACGCAGATAACGCAGCCAGGCATTGCAGGGCAGCAAAACAAATAAACTCATACAACATATAAAACAACAAAAATAAACTCATACAAGCCATAAACCTATACCAATCGCCGAGCCACCGTAGCAATGCTGACTTCTCACGTGGAAGGTCCCCCAGCCCATGCAAGGGAAACTAAAAGCAGCAACTTCGGGAGGTGAAGTTGCACAACGGCGGAAAAATGAAAACCTTCCAACGACGCAGCGACTGGCTGAAGACAGTGATTCACGACATGCCCTCATTCCGACGACCCGACCTAACCCTGACGAGATTCCCAACACGACGACATCCACATGACGGGACGCGTACCCGACATGACCGAATCTGCCGCTGAGAAGGCGACGACAACGACGACGCACAGTGCGCGACCGTCAACACGCACAAGCGCTGCGAATCTCGTAAATGGGAGGTGGCAATCACAAAATTTTGCTGCAGAATCCCCCCTTTAAATTTTTATCAGAGTCCTTCAATGCCTTTCTGCTCATGAAACTTGGTTATCACGCCATGGGAGAGCTTCGTTTGCTGCCGCGGCGCGGCGCTGGTGTTGATCCGAGGGCAGCCGGGGGGTGGTCAGAGCGCGTTTGGCAGGGAACGGACCACGGAGAAGATAAAACAGACGGTCGCCGCTTATCAGCCGTGCGCTTTCGCTTAACGTGTCGTGGGCCGCTCAAAGGGACTTATCATTTCGTGAGTGGCGAAAAAAGTTGCTGCGAACGGGCATGCTGCTACAGCGTTCCTGCCTGCTGGTCTGGCTACAGAGCAGAGGCGGCCGCCTGATGCCCTCCGATCTGCGGTGGCGCCACTCGCGGTAGCCTTTGTCCCCGTACGAAACTTGGCCGGGAGTTTCATGACCAGAGAAGCATTGAAGGACTCTGTTTTTATCTACACAAAGCTGGTCAAGCTTTATCTCCCTAATGCCGATCCTGCAAGCCCCCGAAACTATAGAACACTTTCTTTAAATTGCCGCAACTTTTCCTCGATGCGACGCACGCACCTTGAATACACGTTTAATCGGCTGAATCTCCCTTTATCTTAAACCGTTATTCTTTCCCTGGGTGCTTCCGTCTTAGGAGTATTGCCACAGAGATGTTGTGATCGCCTTTCACTCCTTTGTTGCGGCGACAGGCCGGATGCTCTGCTAGACAGCTATATCTTCATTCGCAATTTTTTTTCCCGACTATCCTGTTCTATCCAAAGATTTGCTTTTCTTCTTTCAATATTTCTCTCGTACATCACTTTTTTTCTATCTCTCTGTAAAATAAACCGGGTCACAGCCTAATCATTACAGGCAGCTTCTTGACCCAATCCCCCGCGTGGGTACGCGTCATAACTTAAGGATCCAACCAACCAACCAACCGAGATGCGACGCCCCCACGCACCCGGAACTCGAGGAAGGCTGCATCTGACGTCTAGGGGTCCATCGACGGCTTGATGTAGTCGCCCTCATAGACACGGGAGCCGACTACTCAGTAATGAGCGGACCATTTGCGTCTAAGCTGAAGGAAAGCTATCACCAGATGGGATGGTCCGCACATTTGCACAGCAGGAGACCCCTCGTGACGAGAAGTGGAGCGTGCACATCGCGCATCACCATAGGCGGTACAACGTACCCCGCGGCGTTCGTCATTTTGCCTAACTGCTCCCGTGACGTTATCCTTGGAATGAACTTTTTGACGGGCAACGGTGCAATAATTGATCTACAGGCCAAGTCCATAACTTTTTCCTCCGATCACTCCATGACGCCGGAACCGAACCCCGAACACCAAGCTGCTGTAAGGATCGCCGATGATCATGTCACCCTGCCACCGCACGCAAGCTTGGTGATCACTGTTTACCTTGAAGATGCTGTTCCTGACGTCGACGCCATCGTAGAGAGGGATCAAGGTTTGCTCCTCGACCGTGGTGTCTCCGTCGCAAGAGGCATTGCGTGCTTTAAGCAACGCCAATCCCAAGTTTTTGTCACTAATTTCAGCGAGGAATACAAGCATTTAAAGAGAGGCGCTGCAATTGCGTTCCTCGAAGAAACGCTAGAAACAAGTGACGTGATCGGGTCACCTACTTTGAACGCTCACCCGAAGAGACTTTCAAGCTTCCGAATCCCTTCGACGTGAATCCGGCGCTACCGCAAGAAGAACGGAAGAAATTTTTGGATTTGCTGCGTCGCTACAGCGAGTGTTTTTCGTCGAACTCAAAATTACGTCAGACACCTCTGGCGAAGCACCGAAAATAATCGCAGATGGAGCCCGACCAACCCGACAGCCACCGTACCGCGTCTATTCACACGAAACGCCAAGCCATCCGGACTCAAGTCGACAAGATGCTCACCGACGACATTATACAGGCATCGAAAGCCCCTGGGCTGCGCTGGTAGTACTTGTGAAGAAAAAGACGGCACATTAAGGTTTTGCGTTGAATACCGGTGACTGAACAAAATCAAAAAAAAGGACGTGTACCCCCTCCCCCGAATCGACGACGCGCTCGACCACCTCTGCCATGCGAAGTACTTCTCATCGATGGATCTGAAGACCGGCTACTGGCAAAATTTAAGTGGACGAGAGAAACCGAGAGAAGACTACATTTATAACCCCGGATGGTCTAAAGAGTTCAAGGTGATGCCTTTTGGGCTGTGCACGGCACCAGCAACGTTTCAAAGAGTCATGGACACTGTGTTAGGTGGCCTGAAGTGGCACGCCTGTCTCGTATACCTCGACTACGTTGTGGTATTCTCCAGAAATTTCGACGAACAGCTCGCAAGATTGGAGTCTGTACTCGAGGGTATTCGCATGTCGGGGTTAACGCTGAAGCCTGAAAAGTGCCGCTTCGCTTACCAGGAAAATCAAGTTTTTGGGACACGTCGTCAACGCCGCAGTAGTCCTGCCTGACCCGGCGAAAACATCAGCCATAACGAACTTCCCGAGACCGAAAGACAAAAAGGCTGCGCGAAGATTTCTCGGACTGTGCGCATACTACCGGGGCTTCGTCGCAAACTTCGCACGGATTACAGAGCCACTCACGCGCCTGACAAAAAATAGCACCCCTTATGCCTGGGAAAACGCCCAAGAAAAAGCATTATGCGAGCTGCAGCAACACCTGCAAAAGCCTCCCGTGCTCGCTCATTTCGATGAAACGCCGAAACGGAAATGCACACCAACGCCAATGATATAGGCTTGGGAGCCGTTCTCGTCCAAAAGCAAAGCGGTTGTGAAAAGTAATCGCCTTGCCAGCCGTGGTCTGTCGAAGGAAGAGAAAAATTACTCAGCCTTTGAAATGATATGAGCCTCGAAATTATATGAGCCATTTCAAAATTTCGCCCATACGTGTATGTAGACCATTCAAGGTTGTGACAGACCACCATGCGCTGTTGGCTCGCCAATTTGAAGGACCCCTCTTGCCGTCTTGGGCGGTGGAGCTTGCGCCTGCAAGAGTTCTACGTTACAATCGTCTACAAATCCGGCAGGAAACACTCCGACGCCGACTGACTGTCCCGCGCCCCCGTCGACCCACCACCAAAGACTCCGATGAAGACAGTGCGTTCATCGGAGTCGTGACTGAGAGCGACCTAGCCACCCAGCAGCGTGCCGACCCCGACTTGCGCGTCATGATAACTACCTCGAAGGACGCAATGTCGCCGTGCCTAGGGCGTTCAAGCGGAACTTACCAGCATTAAGCCTCAAAAACTCCGTCCTCGCGAAGAAGAATTTCAGCCCCGGAACGAGAACGAATTATCTACTTGTCGTCCCCGCAGACCTCCGTGACGAAATTTTGGAAGCGTGCCATGACGACCCGTCTTCCGGACATCCGGCACAGCTCGCACTGTAGCAAAACAATCACGCCATATCCACGGAATGAATGGTGATAAGTGGGGCGAAGCTCAAGAGGGGGAGATCATCGGTAACCGTAACTCTCCCGTGAAAGTTCGCCCATTACATCATTAAGAAAGACGTAAGACTGTGTGCGTACATTGTACAAATCAACTTTTATTTTCGGAGTCAATGCTCCCAGGCCCAGACCTGGTGAAAGACCCCGCGCCATCGAGGACTACCCCGCACCTTCACCACAATTTGTCACGTAGGATGGGACACAACGGTAAAGAAAGAACTTTTATTTAGGGCGAACTTGTGCCCGAACAAGACGAGAGGAAACGAGCAAAGGTCCTTGCGTCTCGTTCGATCTCCGAGAACGACTGCCTGCGTTCGTGGCGTGATCTCTTGCGTGATCTCCCCTCGCAGTGCACGTGCGCTCGCGCCTCCGTTGGCGAACACAGACAAGCTCGCGCTCCCGGTGCCGAGTTTGCGCTGCCGGTTGCAGCCGGTTCTTGCGCGTGCAACGCGGCCCACTTTGCGACATCTCCGAAAACATGCGGCGGTCACGTACCATGAGACACAAGGGATGGACAGACCCACGACTTAAGGAGCTTCGCCCCTAAAATCAAGTTGAAGTGCTTCTGGCCCCGCCTTACATCCGACGTCACCCACTACGTTCGGAGTTGCCGTGACTGCCGGGACGAATAACGCCGCCGACAAGACCCGCCGGACTTCTGCAACCGATCGCCGTCCCGTCGAGGCCCTTTCAACAGATTGGAATGGACCTTCTAGGCCCGTTTCCTACGTCACGATCACAGAACAAGTGGATTGTTGTAGCGATAGACTACTTGACGCGCTACGCAGATACCGCCGCTCTTCCGAGGGGGACTGCAGAAGAAGTCGCCGATTTCTTCATAAACCAAGTTGTGCTGCGACATCGAGCCCCTGAAGTCCTTATCACGGACCGCGGAACGGCCTTCACTGCGGAGCTTATGCAAGGAATCCTACGCTACAGCAACACGGATCACCGACGCACGACAGCATACCACCCCTAAACGAACGGACTAACAGAGAACTTCTGAACAAGACGATCGCGGATATGCTGTCAGTGAACGTCGACGTTGAACATAAGCGTTGGGACGAAGTGCTCCCGTATGTCACGTTTGCGTACAAGACGGCTTTCCAGAAACTACGCAGATGACGCCGTTCGAGCTTGTCTACGGAAGACTGCAGACTACAATGCTTGACGCCATGATTCCTTATGTAGAAGATGACGACCTCTAACCCCTACGCCAAGGATACCTTCAGCGTACGGAGGATTCCCGCCAGCTCGCTCGAGTTCATAAAACGGACCAGCGGCTGATGGATGCCGGGCGCTACAAACTCCGCCGCCGAGACGTCGAGTACCACCCAGGGGATCGTGTTTGGGTTTGGACTCCCATCCGACGACTCTTACTAAGTGAGAAGCTTCTGCGACGGTATTTCGGACCCTACCAGATTCTGCGACGTGTCGGCAACTTACCTACGAGGTGATCCCGATGGTGATTCCGGAACATTACGACAACGCACGCGGCCCGACGTCGTACACGTGGTTCGCTTGACACCTTACTGTGCAAGATGACGGACCTTTTTGATGTGGTTGTTTGGAATTTCTTTTATTTTAGGGTCGGGTCGATGCACTCTTGGATGGGGGTAATGCCGCGAACCATGTATAATTTTATTGTTTGTTTGTGCTGCCCGGCCATGCCCGGCTGTGTTATCTGTGTCCCAAGCGAAGCGCATCTTCCATGCTTTATTTTTATGCCGCACGGGCTATCACATTCAGATAAGCAGACTGTCTCGCCCTAACGTCACTAGCCCAGAATGATCTTCTTTGTCTACAATGTTCTGGATGTAAATCGACGGTTCCAGAAACTCTCGCGCCAAGAGATAAAAGCCTGCAGAGCAGACGCCATGGCATTCGAATCGCCGACACCAGCTTGCGCACGTCACTTTCTTGATTGCTGTATCGCCGGCTTGTATTGTTTGAGTCGTTAGGGGAGCAGAAGTTCGCTCCAATAAACTTGTTTTCCTTGAAGACAACTGCGTCGTCTTTCGCAACGTGACAATATTCTACATATACTGCAGAAAACCGCCGCCTCCTGGCGGCATATGAAAAATCACGCGGCAACAGCAACGAAAAGTTGCACTAGCTAGGTTCTACGTTCTGCCTGGAACGCATGTGGAGCACGGCCACGCGGTTCTATAAACCTTGTAGTCGGCTGCCTCCATTCACGCGCGTCTCCGCCGTACTGCAACGGTGGCATCGAGGAACCCGGCCTGTAGTATTGCAACGCGGTAAATTCAAATCGCTTTGCGCAAACCTTTAGCGTGTTTACCTTTTGGTGAGCGCGACGATACAGGAACAGCATGAGAGGTGAGCGAGAAAGCAAAGGGGGCATTTCCATGGCAAATGTCGACAAAGACTATCATCTTTTGACGACATTTGCAACGAAAGGAGCAGATACGCGGCCATTTTTTTGTTGTAATTTTGTAATGAAATTTCCAATTCAGCATCTTTTGGCGGATGACCCTGTTGCGTTTGTTGCGCCGCCATCTCTTTTGCATGCTCCGGTAGGCCGTCCAAGATGCTGCAGGCAAGTCCACTCTTTCTGACGGTACTTCGGGATCAATTTTGCTACTGGCCGCTTTAGCATCTTTAATTAACTGGTGCGTCCAGCTCTCTAAATCCATCTGCTCTGAGCGGTCTTCGGATGTTTGCTGATCTCTGATTCTGTGAAATTTGTCCCAGTCCGTGATGTGGGTGTGTCTGATCGGAGCTGTGTATTGTTTCGCGGGAAAGATGACAGACTGGATAATGTAGTGGTCACTACACAGCGTATGCTCCGTGCACTTGCACTACATTTGTGAGATTCCGGCAGATGGCGTGAGGTCTGGGGAGGTGTCTTTTTGCACGCTAGTGCTGATTCTGGTGGCCGTGTATGGGTCAGATTCTGGAGTGAGGTGACACTTCTGAATCTGCTCCCATAGTAGCCGTCCCTTTCTGGTCGTATATGAGTAGCCCCAAGACGTGTGAGGAGCGTTAAGTTCCAAACTATTAATAGAGGAGTGATCGCTGCTTTCTGTTTAGCCGCCTCGAGCAGGGAGCCGAACCTGTGATGCTGAGCTCGAGGGCTGCTATATACATTCAAGATAAAAATACTGCAGTTCGCTTTACTGTGGGGTATGACTTCTATGAAGTTGTACGGAATTTCCGTTTACGCTAGCTGCACAAGATCCGCAGTGAGATTACGTTGAACCAAGGCAGCAGTTAGGCCTGAATCGGAGCTTTGGAAGTTTTTGCCACGTGGCAATTTGATTACTGTGCCTGCCTCTTGGATGGCTATGATATCCGGAATTTTTTATTGGGATTCGACATAACGCAGAAGGGCGTACCTTTTCATTCTGTACCCTCGGCATTTCCACTGCCAAACTCGAAGAGTGCTAGAAATCTTGTGCAGCACCATCAGGGAGATCAGGGAAAGGTTGCGAGATTGCGTGAGGGGCCATTATTACACCCATGGTAACCGTTAGCTTAGCGACCTCTGCTTTCAAAGCCTCTACCATTGCTTGCATAGACGCATGGTTGTTTAGGAGAGTTTGATGCAAATGGGGATATTCTGCTTTTTGCTCCTCGAGTGCGCGCTGGCAAGTGCGCTTGACAGTTACGAGTCTGTCTTCGGAGAATGGCATACTCTCGCCAGACGGCTCTGACCCCTGTGTTGCACGTCTCATAGGGGGCGGAGGGTTGAGGATGATTGTGGGGAAGAGGTGAGGGGGGCTTGATAGACCTGCTCAGGCTGGCAATTTGGCAGCACGCTTAAGAGCCTAGTTTTCTTCCCTGAGCTCTTCGTTCTTCATGTGAAGCTGAGTCAGTTCTCTGTGAATCGTTCTCAGCTCGTTTAGGAACGTTTCTGGAATTGGCGGGGGAGAGAGGAGAGATTGCAGCGAGCCAGCAAGAGGGAGTCGTTGGGTTCTCACCTTTGCTGTTGGGTTGAGAGAGCGAGATGTCTGGTCGGGCTTGCTCTTCTGGGCTTGTTTGCTTGATCTTCCTGCGGAAGATGTATTGGGGCCTGTTTAGGTCCCTGTTAGTTCCCCACTGTGGAAGGCAGACTGTTTGCGGCCACTTGTGCGTACGTGGGTGATTGCCTCCGCGGTTGAAACGGCAAGGGCAGTCCGAGGAGCCAGTGAGATGGGCTCCTTCACACACTATACACTTAGGAACGCACGGATGGTTGTCTACAGGATCTATCAGCCCACACAGTGAGCAGCGTGGCTGTGGCTGGTTTTCAGGGCAGACGTCTTGGTGGTGGCCAGTACGCCAGCATGTTGTACAGGCTTTCGTCTTTCGTTTAAATGGCTTGCATCGGCACGTAGCTGCGTGGTACCGAACCCAGAAAGGCACCTTTCGTTCTTTCGAAGAAGAGTTGGGCGTAGTTCGAGTTATTGAGCCTTCTTGCCTCCAGAATCCCTATATCGGGGTTGTAGTACGTAAGGCTATGGAGAATTTGCTCAGCCGTGTCTGTGCTGGGGATGTTGAAGATGATGCCGAGCTGAGTGTTCGCTGGGGCTGAAACATGCGCTGCGACCGGATACTGCTGCCCGTTGAGTTCTAGGTCAGTGACCCTGGTGTATATCTTGGCACGTTCATCGGGAGTGCTGACGATGATGAAGTTCGCCTTCGGTTGTATCCGTATGTGGTCTGTGTCGTTGGGCGTTAAGCATGCGCCCTTCATTATGAGGTCTGCCAGCGTGGCAACGGGTACCAATATAAGAGCCAGTCTACCTCTAGTCTTGAGGACGATCTTGATATCCGTCTCTGGCAGCGGAATAATGGGAGGATTACCTGGTTTCTGCTTGCGGCGTCTTCGCTCCGACGTGTCTCTGGTACCGGCGGTAGTTGCGGGTGAGCCTTTGTCGGGAACTACGACGAGGTCTCTGGACGCTTTATTTTGCATTTTGAGCCGGGTGGTGAACCAGCCTGGCTGTTCCAATTCCGCCGGGCCGGTATTTTTGCCTTCCATCATGCTTTCCATCGCTGAAGGCTTCGGGAGATTATGGTAGCGCACAGCGGGTGCTCACCTTGTTGGTAGGCTTAGCTGCATGTCGGCGTGGTGGCGGTGACGTTCAGCGGGCTCCCAGGACGAGTTGGCCTAAGTAGGCTTAGCACAGCGAGCTGCAGGTACGCGTGACTTAGAGTTCGTGAAGCAAAGATGAGCGATTTTTTTCGCACATGAAGCACACACGATGATCCTATGGATGTTAACGACCTCTGGAGAACAAAACTTCCTCAGTCCATGGGCACATTTAGCAGAAATCGAAGCGAAAATACGGAGCCGGTGTGAAGAGCGTTTTCACATTGAAGCCCCCCCCCCCACCCTGCAGTCATTGCACTGTAACAGCTTAACTCTTTCTACAACTCCACGGATGGCCTCCCCAATGTGGTATTAGCAAACAGTACCCCTAGTACTCTAGGTTCGGCGAGTTGCTTAAGATTCATTTTGTTGAAAACAGAAAGTTAACAGGTAGGGGTGCGAATGGCCGCGCCTGCCCTGGAACCCCTTTTTTTTGACCCCGTCTAGTGACGCGATGGGTTCAACGGACTCGGAAATTTTCCTGTACTTACATTCGTCCTAACCCCTTATCGGCCGTTGAACGTATCACACCGCCAAGAGGCTACACTCTTATTCTAGCAGAACTTCTCTCCCTGTCATTGAATCGCAGTCCACCGTTTCATCCGTATGCAGTTACTGTCGTCCACCCGTAAACACAAGAACATGCATATCCTCTTCAATAAAGGTATCCTCACTATTGGTCACATCCGGTTCCTTGTCATATTCTGGCAAGGCAATGCTTCCTACCCACCATGGAGATGTCCATACCCAATGTGTCGAGGTTCACTCCTGGATAAAGCAAATCATGTGTTCAGCCTCCTGTTTGTCAGTCATTCCAGAACACCCACCTGAACTCGCACCTATCACTCCTTCTCCGTATCGTCGATTTTATCTCCCATTGACTAAACGAAGCCTAGGCTCTGATAAATAAGTATTCCAATTGTTCCTCCAAGACCGTTACTATGATTCCACAACAGGGTCACTCGCCTAAGTGGAATGCTGTCGCATGGCAGAAAATCAGGATGGATAGACGATGTTGTCCAAGTTTCCCGTATGCACACTAATGTGGTGGCCAACTCATACCTGAAAGAAGTACACCTCAAACTGGCCAGTCTCGGAATGCCACCGAAGCACCACTAAACGATTGAAAAACCCGCTACATAATCGAAAGCCCTGTCTCCACATTAGAGCATCAAATCAAGAAGCCACTGAATATGTCAACCACATCACAAAACGATATTGCCTCCGCCTATTTGATGCCCACCGAGGCAATCTTAAAACACAACGCACCTGGCGATTGCTCTGGCAACTAACTGACTCCCCGCCGAGCAAGTGCACGCCACATCGGGCAATGATCCACACAATTCACACTGTTGGAACTTTCATGGAAGACGAAGAAGCTCGCACCCAGCTCAGCAGACACTGAGACGAAGAAGAGGAAGACGACCAGAAGAGGCGACAAGATGGTTGCATAGATGAACGGTTCCCAGCACATAATGTAAATACACCTGATTTTCCTAAACGACGGCCTCCTCTCTTGCCCCCCTGGACGTTTTCCACATGGTGCCGAAACCCCGGACGCCAGGCGACACGACGAGGTGAGCCATGCAGCGGAATTCAATTCTTCGACCGCACTGCTCACCCCGAAGCCATGAGGAGGCGTCGAGACAGCGGAACCGGTTCTGGATTGCCCAGAACAGCCTTCTCGAATTCAATCGGAAGCTTATTGCCGAGATAACGCCTACTCTAGAGCACAACAAAGACGTGGAGGCCACAGTTTCGATAGCATGGCTCCAGCACAGTGCTGACTGGGTTGCTGCACTCATCGAGAAGCTGGATGCCCTCGCATGCGGAACCAGTGTCGATGGCCAACACGACCACGCTCTGGATTTGGTAAGAGAAGCATACAGAATTATTTGTTACCTGGAAAAAAGACTTTACTCACGAGAGGCCCTCGCCCCTCAGGAGCGACATCTCACGAAAGAGGACAGAAGGCAACACCTACCGCACTATGAATCGCGTCCTACAAGCGAGAGTAACGACCCTGAGGAGGGAACCGAAACCTGCAGGAAGCTAACGGCTTCGACGACATCGATGGGCATTTCGGTAATCGCTCATGAACCACAAGAACCATCAAGCATACTTGCATTCCCAGCCCCAACCATGACATGTGCCTCTATTAATGACCACTCGGCTGAGACGACACTCCCGACAACGGTGCATCCCTCGCTCAGAAATGAAGACGCCGCAATACTGGATACACCACAGCAGCCAACGAAGGATAGCCAGAATAAATTGAAATCATCGCAATCCACGTCCACCACATCCGTGCCCGAAGAGAAAATTGTGGACGACAAACCGGCTGCCGAAGGCATTACCGGCGAAGCCTACGCGCCTGAAGTGCTTGAGACCCGCCCTGCGGATACAAACTATGTAAGTGCAGACTGTATCCAGGAGGATGTTCTGAAGACGGAAGAAGTGAATCCAGATACTGGTGGGATACCGCCAAAAGTGGAAGGAACTACACAGGACAATAACGAGTCATCACTGAGACAGGAGTGCGTTAACGGAGTGAGACTTACGACCGAGATATTAGTGCAGCAAGTACCACCACATGATATCATTGCTACAAAGAACGAACTGTTTCAACGCGCTGCCCGTAAAGACTCGGATTCCTCGATGACGGTACACCTTTATGTCGACTTCGCCACTGCTGCAGACTACGCATCCCTTTTCCAGGAAATAGGCCAGATGACAACGCTGTCGTCGGCATGATCACACGTACGACTAAGCAGGCCACCAGACGTGTTCACAAAGTGAAGAAACCTGGACAGCGTGGTCCTGAGAAGGTTCACACAGAACAAGATGTCAACGTTCAAGGTTTCATCCGGGGCATCGGGTGCAAAGGCAAGATGTCAAGGAAACTATATCCTCAGTCTTTGCCCATTCTGAACTGCAAAGGAACTGCAAATTTGCACTATGGAGTACCAACTAGCTCGAACCCTCACGTTGTTAAGTTATGCAAAGGAAGATACGACCGCGACCAGTCGCCTGACACAGATATCAAAAGAAAAAAATAGGGCAAAAGTGAGAAAAAAGGCACAGTCACGAGGAAAGAGAAGGTCGAAGATCAGAAAAAAAACGAACCTGAGACATCGACATGAATGAACGAAACACCATTGCAAGGACTCGGACAGTACCTTCATCGATTTGTCTTATCCTGCATACACGAACGCTTGTGGGGCGGGAAGATGATGGAACTTTCATGGAAGACGAAGAAGCTCGCACCCAGCTGAGCAGGCACTCAGACGAAGAAGAGGAAGACGACCAGGAGAGGCGACAAGATGGTTGCATAGATGAACGGTTGCCTGTACAAAATGTAAATACACCTGTTTTTCCTAGACGACGCCGTCCTCCCTTGCCTCCATGGACGTTTTCCACAAATACCTTGCTGGGCCACGCGGTGATTTCTTTCAAGCCCTCGCGGGGAAATACCCCCATACGTCCAATCAGTGCGTACCTTCCTTTACACCGGGACTGCTAATGAAAAACGAAACAAAGTTTCAGCTTTAGGACAATCTTAGCCTTGGATTGCTGCTAGTCCGGAAGAAAGCATCATCATCTGTATACTTGACACGCTGCACCAGAGAAGTCCAACTATAATAAGAAAGCCTTCTGGTACCCAAACTTCAATCCCTCACCAGAGGGGGGTATCGCCACCGTGCCGTAGTAGTAGGCCCCAACATCTCACGAATAATTAAAGCAACTCTCGGTCCTCAGTACGGAGCAGCTGTATAGAACCTGACCATGGGGGTGGTCAGGCCAGCGATACAGCAGAGGGTGCTGAAAATATCGTGAGTCCGGACAGGCCTTCTCCAGAACTTTGACTTGCGATGACCAACCCTCTGCAACAGGGCAGGGAACGCTACCCACCGAATCCTGTGTAGGCACGCACGCTTAGTTCTGCTTCTCGAGGAACTCCTGGTCAATGAGTGGGATATCATAGGATTCATCGGGGCGGACGAAAAGGCTTGATGGAGTTGAGTACCGGGCTTATTTTGTGCTACCTAGGACCTCAAGTAAAATGGGAGCAAAGGGGTGGATTCTTTGTTCACTCAGAGATGGCAGAACGCGAAAGAATTAATCGTCACTACGAAGAAACGTCACAGTCATTCGATTAATCTAAACCAGTGATACAAGTTAAAGCTAGTACAAACGTATGCCCCAAAATCTAAAAAAGATGATGAGGCCGTAGACAGCTTCTACAAGAACATATCGAGTATGGGACATAGCTACAAGGACATATCTACATAGGGCATACGTACAAGGACATATCAATGAATAGGGGAACAGCACGGTTCTGAATTGTGGCGGAAGATTGAACGCTACACTAAGTGAGGAGCAAACATGTCAGCGGGAAAGGCGCGACGTACATGCTCGCACAGCGCGAAGGCACGTCAGAGATTACATCGAAAAGTTAAGCCGGCTATGATTGCGTGAGTTTTGCTCAAAATTAGATGTGCACCAGCCAATATCGCGGAGATGGCGCATTATTGAAGTTAAAACGAACAAAGTCAGAAACTATCCATTCAATGCGCTGCCGTTACACGAAGGCATATCATAAAACGAAGCTGCTGAGCAGTATTGCTGGTTCATATTTACAGTATCCATGCCTCAAATATCCCCTCAATGTGTCCCTGACGTAGCGACACCAAACTCTGAAGCCGAAATGGACCTTCCCTTTTCTATGGAAATCTCACGGTTATCATTACATAATATATGAAGCTATTTCCCATCTTTCTCATCATTCCCGCCTACGCTTTCTGGAATACTACAACTCAACCTGGCTCTAAGGTAGTGTTCCTGCGGAATGGAAAAAGCTAACTGCAAACCTAGAACTTGGAAGCAACCGACAAGATTGGACTCATTCTCTTTGACAAAATCATGGAGGAAATGATATTTAAGAAAATAACCTGGTGCGTTTAAATTGACAAATCCTTACCCACCTCAAATGAATAGCTTCCTTGAAAACATATCCGCTCTCGACTACATAGTGGCTCTCATGGCTTGACTGGAAAAGAACTAAATAGTGGACACATGCTGATGGTAGTATTTTTTATATAGAGTCAGCATTTGATGCAGTCTTGAATACTGCAGTTCTATTATTTGTTTCTTTTGGTCTTGGTGCAAGCCTGTACACCTGGATTGCGAGCTGCCTCAAAGGGCGTTTTCAAGTGCACTACAGAAGGCCCTACTTCCCATTACAGCCAACAGAAAGCAGTGCGTCAAGGAGCCGTATTAAGTCCTCTGTTATTCCACCTTACGCTTACCCACCTAAAGCGTGTTATCCCTAAGGGCGTCAAGGTCACACTTTATGCCGATGACATCTGCATTTGGTGATCGGCGTCGTCACGTCCTACAACGCAACAGAGGCTACAAAAAGCTTTAAAAAATGTATCTTAGCATCCTGTGTCCAATGGTATTCACCTTTCTTCCGAGAAAAGCGTTGCCATTGCATTCACCCGCAAGCGTATGACCCAGTACCATCTAATCCGTGGCGGTCGTTGTCTGCAATACGTGCGAACCCAAAAATACCTCGGGATCAGATTAAACCTATCTTGGGACGCCCGAAGTCAAGATATTACGTACTCGTATCTCTGCGGAGGCACAAATTATTGGGTACCTTGCCGGAAGTCTATGGGGTAGCGACTGTCGAGTGATCGTGCTACTCTGCAAAGCATATGTTGACGGCTTGCTGCGCTACAGCCTCCTGTTCCACTACGGTTGTCGCCCACATGTAAAAAGACTCAATGCGGTCAGGAAAGCTGTCTGCGTACCTGTGTCGGCCTCCCTAAGGGATCATCATGTGGTGGCACTGTCGCAGAGGATGGTTGCTTGCCTTTAGATATTCTTAGATTGTAGGAAACATTTCAAATATACTTGAGGCATATGATGCCCGCAAAAACCAAATTCTAGGCAGGTATTGTACAATGCAACAAAAATTCGAGCTTCGCAGAAACTGTAAATACTTAAGCATCTCCGCACCTATACCCAACGACGACAAACCATTCTATCTGATTTACCGCCTCGGACTGTTTTACGCTTGTGCCTACAGGTTAGCATACCTGGACTCACCTCAAAGAAAATTATGCCTCAAATTTGGCTCCTTCAATTAGCACTTGCCCAATATAGTTAGCCGGTACTCTCATATGACCCACCCTCTTCTGGACTCGTCATTTCATCAACCGGCCACGCACTCTTATATCGTCTTGAGCACCCAGCGTCATCCTCATCTGCTGAACGTCATGCCATTAAACAAGCACTTCGCTACAGTCTCCCCAGCAGCCAGGACAGTGGGTTATCTTTACAGATTCAAAGACAGCGATCAAAGTTTTATACGTGCAGCATTCACGAACATATATCCCGCGAGGTCTCCTACCTGAACTATCTGCTCTGCGTCGCTGGGCGCCGCGTGACTCTACAGTGGATTCCAGCGCAGTGTGGCATAATAGGTAACGAAAAAGTAAATGAGGTTGCCAAGAAAGCATTACGACTTTGGAGCGTGCGGAACATTTTCTTCTCAATGCACGATGCCTCGAAACTAGCAAGACAACTTGTCAGGTAAAGAATCAATTTCTGGTCTCTCCCCGAAAACGAGCCTCTTTTCCTGCATGGTGTCGATCCTACTTTGGCAATAAGGCTACCGGAGTGGCCTCCACTTGGGCTAGAGACTTCGCACCATCAATTACGTCTCAACGCAGCTCTCAGAAATACCTACCCGTATCGTCTTGGACTAACCTCAAAACCTTACTGCGACAACTGCGGTTCAGCGGAAACAGTCGAGCATATCTTAAAGAGCCCTGCATCAGGTCAAGCAAGAACCAACCTCGCACCGAAGATTGAGTGTCTCAGCCACAGTTTCCTAACTTTAAAATCACTCGTGGGACCGTGGCCGTATACATCGTCTCAGCGGAAAGTGTTAGCTGCATTATTTATTACTTCCAGGACATCGGTGTAGTGGATACAATACAGGACTAAATATCCTCATCCTATGCCATTTTTCGCACTCAAGGTCTGAAACACACACGCCACCATCGTCTTTTCACCTCTTTTCACTTATTTTACTTTCTTCTTACTCTTCTGTCTTTCACGTTACTTCCCATAGTGATCTTATTCCTTGCTGCCCACACCCGCAAAGTAGCAAGTAGGCGACAACACGCCAGCAGTCCTCTTTGCTTTGTTCTAATAAAGCGCTTCCCCTCACACTCTCTCCATTTTGCCCAGTTGTCTCACGGGGCGGCCTCTGTAGCATCCACCGTGGTTCCGCGTAATTCGCAACAACAGCACCAAATCCTCCCCTAGTGGTACGTGGCGTCTGAAAAATGTTGCACTTATCGTCATGGCAACGAGTGGCGAGGGGAGAAAGGAGGTTGGTGACGTCGCGGACGCTGGTGACGTCAATTGTCCGGTGGCAGCCAGGCAGGGCCGCCGCGCCCCGGCCCCTGAAACCGATGCTCGCCCAACTTTCGCGACTGCCGCCGGTCGCTGCCTCATGGGCCGCTCGGCAATGGCACCAGGCGCGAAAGTTGGACGAGCGGCGGCGATGACTCGAAATGGCCGCCGCCCGTCGTTTGTTATGTGTGCAGTAACGTGTGCAATAATTGAACAAAGGAAAACATGTAGGTAATAGTATGTTTTCTGGTGTCGAATTGTTGTCTTTGTGGCGATAATTATTGGAGTGTTACACAAACATTCTTTTCGCTTTGCGTTTATTCAAAATTCATATGAGGACGTCTTTGATTCGAAGTCATGAAAACACATGTACTACACTCATATATTGCACATATATTTTTGTACACAGTATTGGACTAAGCAAAAATATGACATGCAAATTCAGGCATACCATATTGTACAATAGGAAAAAAACGTGCTATATACACATTTACAATAACACGGTTAGGCGGGCTAGTTGCTATTCTGAATTCATGGCTGTAACTTTTGCGCAACTTTAGACGAAGACAGATACAGGTCTTCGTGTCGCTTTTTGTATCTGTCTCCGTCTAAAGTTGCGCTAAAGTTACAGCCATGAATACGCATTTAGCTACACAATACTTGATTGTGAAAGAAGTTCTAAAGTTCTAGTCCCTAACAGATTTTTTTTCGCGCACACCTCGGCGGGAGAAGAAAAGAACTTGAAAGCTCCACTCAATGTATACTTATTTCTTGGGCTCACCTCGAGACAGGAATGTTCTTTAGACATTAAAAAATTCGTTTCAGTTCAGAGACACAATAATTGGGAACCTATATGTTAAATGAAAGCACGCACACTTATGCTTCAAGCCCTGCCTTTCGGGCGAGTTAACGCAAACTCCGAAAGAAAGCGTTGACCCGCCCATTAACCTGCATACACTTCCGAGAAATCATGTTCACACCAACAAAATGCAGCCATAAAAAACTGTTGCGACACAATGACCGCACTGCAGACACTCATTGCTGGATTATATCTACGTACAAAAACAATGCGCAACCATGTGCACGTCGTAGAACACAGAACACAAATCGAACGCACCCGTCTTTTCTTCTAATGACGCGTGAATTAACAGTCTGCTTACCGGGGGTGGGAGGGAAGGCGGTGGCGGGGGGGGGGGGGGGGGGGAGAAGACACCCAGAAAAAAATCTTTCCTGTATTGTAAGCCGCAGATATCGGCCAGGTTGTTACAAGCTACCATCTAGCTCGTGTCTGGGCAGCGCCTCTTATCTCATCCTGTCCGATACGGCATGACCATTCTAACTTCAGAACTATGGAACACCAAACCCACTCGCGATAAGATGACAAGACGCGGGCGCGCAGTTTAGATTGAACAGCAAAGCCGGCAATGCTACTTGGTTTTATTTATTTATTTTTTAATGAGCGAAACGCTTGCAATGGCGGCTGCAGACAACGCATGTATTTCGGTTTGGCCTTCCACTGCTTCATGTGAAAATCGACTTTCATTGAACACCGCGGTGTTACGGCAGATTTTTCGGAGCACTGAAGCAACGCTTGGCAGTAGTGTCGCCGCAAATATACGTTTTCGAGCAAGACGGCGGAGGAAAAAATGCTTAGGGCGCAGCACCTCCACGCCACCAATCGCTGTGGTAGTAGGTACGCCGTGAAAGGCAAGAAGCGCGTACAGTTGAGCTTGCCTTCTTTGTGAGCAGGTGCGTCGTGATGACATTGGATGGATTGAGGAGAGTCACCGGAGGAAACGTCCAATGAAGTCGCAAACCGTCCTCGACTTGGGGCCCAAACCTAGACTCATTCCTGCTGCACTAAACAACAAAAAAATACCTTGATAAGTATACTGAATCGACGTTCCAGCAGTTACCAAGGCAATAAAAAACGGCAATGCCACCACAAATTGATCTTGCGCGCAAGAGTGTGCGTGCCAAAGACGCGTTTACTTCTACTAAAACTTTGCGTACCTGCACAGCTGGGATATATTTGCACATTAGTTTCCACTCCAAGACGAGTGACATGTTACATGCGCGAAATATTTTGAAAACAGAAGAGTGCAATCGGTCGGCTTTTAAGGAATTCACTATAACTTGTACAAAGCTAATTTGCTTACCTGTCGTCTTTGGAGAAGGCGAGAAACTTGGCCGAACTGTACCGCCCTGTGTTGCTGCACCACAGAGCTGCGCAGGAGTGGTAACGCTCCTTCCTACGCTGCCCCATATTTAGAATACATTCGAATGTATTTTATAATGCAGCCAAACTTTCAGCCCGTGGAGGCGTTTAGGCAACCCGCGCAACGCTTCGCACGCCGGCTTGCGCCTGCTCGCTCACGCACGTACCGAACTGGCCCGCCGTGCGCGCCGAGAGAAATAAAAAAGATATTGGCGCCGATGGGCTGTTGCGCATGCGTGAGGAGGCGTGGAAGCGTTGACGGTGTGGAAAGAAAGAAACGCTGAGGGAAAGGGAAGGGCCACGCCACAGCACCGTGCCGCTAGGATCTCCACAATTTCGGAAACCGAAACTAGCCAAAGTCGCCGACCAGTGGTTGTCTTCTCTTCTTTGTTTATTCCCACTTTTCCATCCTTCTTCCTGTGAACGTCTCTGTTTTCGGTGAGCAGCCGACAGGCTGTAGGTTGCGTGTAAGATCGGATGCGTCGTAAAGTATGTTCGCCAATTCCCTTATCGGGAATGGAACTTGGCATCGCCACAACAGAATGACGGCAGCCCTACGCAACAAAGCGAAACAAGTCAGCCCTTTTATAGCGTCGATAAACACCACTCCTTCCACCCCTTTTGGGTTGCGATGAAAGGATGGTAAACAGAAACCAGCACTATATCGTATTGAAGCAGAGCGACAAAGTAAGCAAGCCAAGCGAAACGCTTCATTGCCTGTTCAGTGACAAGAACTGTCACCTTCCATTGTCGAAGCACTGGTTCCTTGCTGACAACACCAGCCTAGTGATTGATCAAACCAAAACAAATTTCCTTTGTGCTGGGAAGACTCTTATTACATTCATCCTCGTCGTCCTCACTTTCGTCACGGTCATAGGAAGGCTACAGATACAAGAAGAACTTGTGTGTTGTTTGTTTACACAAGGATCCCGGTAGTGCAGCGTTCTCATTAACAAATGGGCTTTCGGACGGCATCTGACATATACAACTGGTTGCACGCACTCATTGTTTGTTTATATATACGCGACTTTAATTATTTATTTTCAATACTGTTAGTGTCATTGCGAGACCAGAGCGTGTGGGCTTACAGATAGTACATTCGGGTGGCTCATAAATAAATATTTTCACAGAAAACGGAAACAGAAATGTAGTTCAAAGACATCACAAAGTATAAGAGCTAGAAATATACAAACTAAGTGATTTACTTATAGTTAGGAAGAATACGGAGCTCAAGATTTTGAACACCACACATGGAACACTTACAGTATGTACACACAACAAGAGCGTACTCGAATAACACTTTTTAACCTCAGACAACAACAAAAAAGTAGAGAAATTGTACATGAAATGTAGTGGTACAGGAACAAATAACATCAAACTTGCAAGCACTCCTGCTCTGGTGGCGTAATGGCTCTGAGGACTGCGAGTGTTACCATGTTAAGACAACATACTTTCTAATTGTGAGGCAAAGTCGGATTACGATTTCGCATTAGTAAAGAAGGAATCTAAACAATTCCATTCCCTTATAGCAAGTGCAAAAAAGGAGTGCTTGAATGTGTGATTGCGGTAGGAGTATTCTTTAGAGTGTGTGAATGTTTGTGCCGTGTTATGCGGGAGTCTGACGGACGGATGTACAATGATGCGTCAATTTTATAATGGTTGTGAAGTATCTGAAAAAGAAATTTAAGGCGCGCTTGTTTTGCTGTAATGGCTATTGTTTGGAGGCCAGAGGTTGCTAACATATTTGTGGGAGAATCAGTGCGCTTATATTTGTTGCAGATAAATTTTGCTGCCTTCTCTGTACATTTCCTAGCTTTTGAATGTTATGGACTGTATATGAAAACCATACTGTGTTAGGATATTCTAGTACCGGTCTTATGTAAGTAGTATAGGCTAAAAGCTTGGTTGATTGAGGGGCAAGCTGAAGGCATCTGCAAATATAAAAGAGCTTGCACAGAGCAACTGAAGTAATATTAGAAATGTGAAAATCCCAGGTAAGGTTTGAGGTAATCGTGCCGCCTATATATTTTTGTTCATTCCCTTTTTAAGCCTGTTACCTCCAATTCTGTAATCATACTAGATAGCTTATTTCTTTTGGGTTATTGCCATGGAAGCTATGGTGGTGGAAGGGGGGGGGGGTATTCGACATTTGCCACGTGTCGCACCATTTGGAAAGATGGTTTAAAGAATAAGTGAGTGCAATGTGATCTGAATAACTGTTGATTTCTTTGCAAATAGTGCAGTAGTGGGCAAATAGCCTAATGTTTCAATACATATTGTCTGTAATGTCCTTAATAAAAACAAGAAATAACAAAGGTCCACAACGGATCCTCGTGGTACTCCGGACGTAACAGGCAGGGTTTCTGATGGTGCTTGGTCATACAGGACATATTGCAAACGGTCATGTAAGAAGTATTTTACCCAATGTGTTAATATTCCCCAAAGTGTTAATAATAAAAGGGCACGGCGGCACCTTGGCCATGCGGTCCCTAACCACTTCGTATTCCTTGTGCAGGTAAGGAAACGTTTCGGTAAATGTATCCGCTCTAGTGACCGATGCCTGTTGGTGCTGCCGTGCCCCGCGGCTGTGTGATCTGTTGTTTGAATGCTTATTGTTCGTGAGAAAACTGTTGTTGCTTGGTGGTGATGTTGAGACCAATCCCGACCTGAGCTCGCATCAAATCATCAAGCAATTGAATGTAATTTCCGCAGACATTAAGGGAATTAAGGAACAGAGACTAGCGAATATTGAAAACAAACTGGACGCTCTAGGCGCACTCGAAGAAAAACTTAACGCCTGCCACGATCAGGTTTCTGCCATGAATAGCACAATTCAAAACGCTTGAGCAAAGAGTGGAGGAGCTTGAGACCTGGCAGCCGTCGGTCAAACGTAAATTATTTATGACCTAGAAGAAATGAATAACGAAACAAGCGATAAACTGGGACAGCAGTTTACAAAAATATCATAGAAAGTGTTCTTGAGCTGGAGCCGGTTCAAATTGAAAGAATTCATAGATTAGGCAGATATGCGCCAAACAAGACACGGCCAGTGATTCTGAAGCTTCTTGATTCCAGAACAGAAAGGGAGTATTCTAAGAATGTCTTCAAGCTCAAGAATAATAAGCTCTCTTAGGGGAGGATTTCGCTCGGAAAACGCGTGAGACAAAGGAAAAAGCTTTGGGACAGCGCCAAAAACTAATCGGGAAAAAAAAGACGAAGTCGCACTAGCATACACCAAGCTTGATATTAACGATGTCGCTTTTGTCTGGGACGATGAAAAGGGGTGAAAGAGTACCAGTAGAAAAAAAAACGGCACAGTAAAACCGCCCAAAGACCCGACAACACGCTCAATCGACGAAATAATGTTACTAACCGTAAATGCCCGCAGTATACTAAATAAAACAGCACGCCTTGAACAACTACTGCTTGTTCAAGAGCCACACATAGTCGCCATCACGGAAACGTGGCTGACGCCTGGTATCTCAAACGACGAATTCGCTCCCCCCGGAGTACGCTGTCATCCGGAAAGATTGTCCCACACGTGGTGGGGGTGTGGCCCTGCTGATAAGCAAATCGATTCGTTTTGTCGTGCTTCCCGAGTGTTATGGGCGCAGAGGCGGTATTCTGTAAAATTCATTGCGATGGAATTAGCATAGTAACAGGGTGCGTTTACAGAAGCCCCTCATCAGGAAACGAAGGTATTTATAGCGATCCAAGAATATCTTCAAAGACATGCCCATAATTCTCGACTAATCATCATGGGTGACTTTAACCTTCCCGACATAATTGGAACAACATGCAGTACACGTCACAGTCATCGGAAACACTTATTGGTTTAATTTAAATTTCAATCTACAACAAATCGTGCTAGACCCAACACGTATAACAGATCAAACAAAGAGCATACTCGACCTTATATTGATTAGTGGCCAGTTCCCGTTAAATAAAACAGTCGTCAATGTCATTCCGGGGATTTCAGATAACCGCATACAATCTGTCAGCTCCAACTAGGAAATGACATAACACCACGTTCATCAGTAACTACTGTACAAAATTTCCCTAAAGGTGGTGATGCTGCATTGTAACCTAGTTAGACTCACTGAATTTGAAAACTTTTCAAACTTTGCTATCCATCCAACGCTGAATGTAAATCATCTATGGTCGTGCTTCAAGACTATTGTTGTGTTCTGCGTTACCCACTTTGCCCCACTGAAAGCAAAAAGGCAAAAAAAAAATAATCCTTGGATAACCCGGGAAGTTTTACACGCAAAGCGAAAAGTTAAGAGGCTACGTCAAGCAATCAAAAGAAAGGCAAGAACCCAGTAAGCGCATCTAACCTAGCACGTGCTATTACAGACTTCAAACAGAAAACAAACATCGCCCAAAAAGCAATATTTTAATTCAACGCTCCAGGTTACATAAAAAACACCCTCACCGATTCTGGAAACACTTTCGCCCTGCCACTGAAACAAAGTCCTGTTTAAGCGATAGCGATAAAACAACCCATGGCCAATATCTTCAACGATTATTTTCAATCTGTCTTACTGATGACAATGGCACCACTCCTACGGCCATGCCTACAGCCCGAATGCCCATTGAACCATTAGATTCTTAACCTTCTTTTGAACCTAGACCCGAAGAAAGCCAGTAGCCACGATGATATTGCAAATGAATTTCTTTTCCGATACGCAGAACTGTGCAGTAAATACCGTCGGCATAATTTATCGCAAATCTATAGAAACAGCTAAACTGCCATCGGAAATGGAAAGTAGCAAAGGCTGATACCCATACACAAACCGGAGATACCGCAGTTCCTTCTAATTTTAGACCTATATCCCTCACCAGTACGTCATGCAAGCATACTCGAGCATATAATCTTAAAGCATTTAACTATTTTTCTAGAAAACAACAATCTTCTGTCCCCCCAGCAACATGGCTTCCGGAAAGGATTATCAACAATAACTCAGCTTACCGAGGTTGTCCACGACCTTGCACTTAGTATAAACAACCGTGGCCAAGCTGACATAATTCTACTTGATCTATCAAAAGCGTTCGATCGAGTGTGTCATACCAAACTGATTTCGAAATTGCAGAACATTATTGGGGATGGGGAAATTACGAATTGGGTAAAGGACTTTCTCATAAACCGGTCACAGTTCGTGGTTTTCGAAGGGGCATCGCGTGGAGCGTCTCCAGTGTTAAGTCAGGTTTCCCCAAGGCTCCGTCCTAGGTCTCATTATTATTTCTAAGTTTACATAAATGCATCACTGATAACATAGACTGCAAAATTTAAACGTTTCGCAGATGACTGCAATTATTTACAGAGTGCTTAACAGTTCGGATGACCATTTAGCTTTAAATCTTTCATTGAGTAAGTTGCCAACTGGTGTGAGCAGTGGAAAATGTCAATTACCTAACAAAAACATTTGCATGACGGTAACAAGAAAAAAGAGCCCCCAGAATTTACCTATACAATAACGGCGTACCTTTTACAAAGAGTTACGCAGCAGAAATACCTCGGTGTTACTTGACTTCCGAATTGAGATGGGATGCGCACATTAACATGTTGACAGCATCGGCTTTGCGTAAACTGTTCTTCTTCTACGAAGACGTTTACCCTTCGCTCCGACACATACTAGGCTCCTAACTTACACCACATTCGTGCGACCAATCTTGGAATAAGCTAACACTGTGTGGTTCCCGCAATCTGTTACTAATATAGCAAAAGTTGAACGGGTTCAAAGGAAGGCCATTAGGTTTATACATAACAAGTATAAACGCACCGACTCGCCCACAAACCTTTTAGAAACCTCCGGTCTACCCACGCTTGCAACAAGAGCAAAAATCGCGCGTCTCAAATTTCTGCACCACATTCTGCATAACCACAGCCGGATCGATGCGTCCAGGTACATATCTTTGGCAGAATCACGAACACTACCAAATAAACATGCATACACTATCAAAGAATACGCTTAAACAACGACTGTTTCAAGCATTCCTTTTTCCCCCTGTCAATCAGCGAATGGAATAGGTTAGATCCCTCCATTACTAACGCACAATCACTGGCAGAATTCACTTCAAAAATTGAGACTATACTTAGTATATAACAACGGCTTACTTTAACCATGAACTTCATTATTGTTTTCCAGTTGTATTTATTTGGATGTATAAGTGTACACGACGCCTTCTCTGTATAAAACTGTATTGATTCTTTTTATGCAGGAACGATTCAGTTAGATGCTTCCGAAGTGTGTGTATTTGTAGTGTGTGTATTTGGGGTGCATAAATACCTATGTCTATTGTTTCTATGTAACTAGAATTGTTATTATCAATTTTAAAATAGCTACAGTCTTGTATGTCGCCTGTCAGAATGTACTTAGTATTCATTGTATTGTGAAACTCATGACCTCCTGCTTTGGTCTCGTAAGAGACTGGCAGTATTGTAAATAAATAAATAAATACATAAATAAATAATTCCAAAGTTTTGCAATGATTTGTTGTGACATACGGAAATAAATACTTTAGCAAAGTCTAGTGACATGATATCCGGTTGCCCGCAGTTAATTGGCAGTGCTAAATCATGAAAAACTTCTGTTATTCCATAGATAACCTGCTATTGTCGATAATATGCTGCGATAATAGTCGATAATAGTCGATAATTATCTATAATACTCGATATTCTGCTGGGAAACCCACGTGGGCTGAATGATAGAATTCTCTTCGTCTCTAAGAAGACGGTCAAGGTTTTCAAGATTATATGTTCTAGTATTTGGCATGACACACTGTTTAAAGGCATTGGTCTAAAATGTAGAGGGTTATCGCTATTTCCTGCTTTGGGAATCGGTGTTACTTTAGCTTTTTTTAAGTCGTCTGGAAGTTTTGATGCGGCGACATTTGCGAAAAAATAAACCCAGGTATCTGCTGCACCATTCGGCATATCGCCCAAGAAAAGTATTGGGGACGTCGTCTGGTACAGAAGACTTTTGGGGTCTAGGTCGAGCAAAAGACGTAATATTCCTTCGTCAGCTACATGTATATCACCGATAGGTATAAGCTGTGGAATTTTCCCGTCATCATTTGTAAACACAAAGTGGAAAAAGGTGTTGTACATATTAGACTTCGCTCTTTGCTGTAGCAATGAAAGTCCGGACTGTATTTTCCTAGGCCGAAAACGCTTCCAGAACCTTTGTGGGTTTCAAGTAATGAATGGCAGCAGCGTTACTTTAAAGTAATATTCTTTCGCTTGTTTTGTTTTGGTCTGAAAGGTTGAAATAGCTGTTTTTATTTTTGGTGTATTCGCACGGGAGCACTGTTTTTTTACCGCCTTCCGTGGTCGCTTAACTTATCGCTTTGCGCGTAGAATTTCTCTGGTGATCGAGGGGTTATTTCTATGCAGCCATGTAGGCCGCAATTGAATAAATTTACTCATGCAGTACAAAACAACGTGTTTGGATCTTATCCAAAGGTCATTTACAGTTGCGGCGGGATCACAGTTCAATTCCACAAACTCGTACAGTTCACGAGATAAATAAGTTAATACGCTGGCGTGATCTGCTTTACCGAACTCTGAAACATGATTTTCTGTTGATTGAAGGTGTAATCTGTGATCGAGTGTTAACCGGGAAGTATGCACTCTGTGGTCTGAAAAGCCCTCGGCAACATAAACTTGAGCGTCAATATGGCTGAGGTGAGGACTAATAAGTATTAAGTCTAATATACTTGTGGCGGTTTCCTGAAAACTAGTTGGGCACAAAACAATTTGAGGCATGTTGAAATTAAACATTAAATTGAATAAATCCTCGGAATCCTATGAGGTGTGGTGCATGCTACTCCAGTTTATAAGATCAAGGTTAAAATCGCCCATTACCACGATTTCAGAGTGATGGACATGCTGCTGAAGGAAATTGTGGATGGCAGCTATGCAATCCGAACCAGAGGATGGGCTAGGGTTTCCACTCTTAAAGGTGTGCCCTTCCACTCCTAAATGTGTGCAATCGGAACCTAATCATTTCAAAGGAAATACGGCAATAAATGGGGAACAACTGCACCGTCAATAACTTTTAGGGGCGAAGCTCCTTAGGGCGTGGGTCTGTCCATCCTCGACGTATGTATGTAGCCACCTCTAGTTTAGTTCTTGGATTGTTTACTAGATGGCGTGGCTACCTCTAGTTTAGTTCTTGGATTGTTTACTAGATGGCGGTACTTGTATATGATGAAAAGATGCGCTTGGATTGTTTACTAGATGGCGTGGCTACCTCTAGTTTAGTTCTTGGATTGTTTACTAGATGGCGGGGAGCGTTGTAATAAAATCCGTTCGCTGTTAGCGCGCGCTCGGAGTCGCCCGATGGATAAGGCTGCAGATGTGCGAGCCCGCGAGGCAGAAGCGCTCCGTGAAGCTGCGCGACGCCGCCGCCAAGATCCTGCCGTACGAGAGCGGGAGGCCGAAGCGTGTCGTCTGGCTGCGCGACGACGCCGCCAAGATCCTAGCGTTCGAGAACGAGAGGCCCAAGCGTCACGGCAACGGCGCGAGGACCCTGCCGTACGCGAAGCGGCACGGCTGCGGCGCGAAGAGGATCTCCAAAACGTCAGAGAACGGGAAGCGGCGAGAAAGCGCGCGTATCGGCAGGCAGACCCCGATGCTGTGAGAGCTCGTGAGGCGTCTGCAAAACGCATCAGGCAGCTCAGCCCCAAGGTGCCGACGCGCGGTTTAAGCGAGACTTTCTAGACGTTACGTTCGGACACAGATGTCGTGGGCGAACTTTCACTGAAGAGTCACTGTTTTACCGATGATTTCCCCTCAGGAGCTTCGCCCACTCATCATCATTCACCCCGTGGATATGCTGTGAATTTTTTTTTGTATTGAGGTTTTGGCAATCAGAAATTGTCATGGCGCTGAAGCAAAAGGCAACTGTAATAGTCACCTCACTAGGCGTCTAGAACCAGACAGCACAAGCGACAGGAAAAGAAGCAACTAAATATGCCTCAATACATAGACAAATAAATACAAATATACACACACACTCTTAGCTTCGTTTAAAGACATCCGCTTTGCCTATCGACAGTATCCAAAAACTGCCTTCCTTCTTCTATTACCGCTGTTCTCCTGAAGGTTCCAACATTGTTCTAAGCTAAGATTACAAGGCTTGGGTTCCGGGTAATGTTTGCGTCCGACAGCCATAACACCGCGGCCTGTACGTGATTAAAGCACGAGGCGTTCTGTGCAGGAGGCATGAAAAAGGAACCTAGCGGTGTGTGTGTATGTCCACGCGGTCGTCACCAATATCACACGCCAAACCAAGCATGATTTGAATATCAATCTTTTGCGTTTCAGTGCATATATATGCACATTATTAACTTAGTCATAATTTGGCACCATCTGCAAGTTGCAAAAGAACTTATATCTCATCACTTTTATATGTACTTTTGAGGCGCCCTTTTCGAGGTAAATAAGACAAAATGAAAGTGTGCATGTGTGTGCATCACTCTTCATAGCGGTGAACCCTACCAACTCTCGAGGGAAATAAAATTTGCCGACACGTTTCACGGAACTTCGGCGCCACCTCTATGTCTCCTCCTAACGGATTTTGCTAGGAATTCACCTTCACAGGGTGAAGTGGCTCATGATTTTTTAAAATAATTTCCCCGAAATCATTTTGCACGTTATCCAAGTGTTTTACTTTAAGGGGTGACAGTAAACTTAGCCCAAATATGAATTACCATAGAATTGGGGAAAATTATATAAAAATCACGAGCCACTCCACCCTGTGAAGGTAAATGACTACGAAACACTTCGGGACGCGACATAGAGGTGAAAAAAAAGTTGCGGGAAACGTGTCAGCAAATTATATTTCCCTCGAGAGTTGCTAGCCGTTATGAAGAGAGATGCGCGCACGCACACACATTCCTTTTGTCTTATTGACCCGAAAAATGTGCCTCAAAAGTGCATAACCAAAAGGATGAGATGTAGAACAGACATTTTTTCTCTCCGGCCACCTATCGGTAAAATGTGTGTATTCAGTGTATCATTTTTTATCTTCCCGATTGTTCGCCTGCTTCTGCTACTTCTGTTCGTGCTTTATCTAAAACCTCGGTTTTCCGGCACTAAGGTCTCGCGAATTAAGGTTGAGGTGGAAACTGCAAGCCAGAACTGATGATTTCTTTATTTGATATCTTGACAATGGCGTGCCCACAGCTTAGTCATAAATTATGAACAAACGTGGGCTATCGCGAAAGATTGTGTCCTAGGTTTCTTGCCTCGGTCCGCTTTTGTTTTCTTTGTTTTCGTGCCTCAGAAGTGAAAGAAGACTTCAAAAAATTCGAGGACATCTGGCCTTCAACACCTCAAACCCCCTTTCGCAAAAAAAAAGGCTTATCAAATATTCCGCGGTTTTCTCACCGTCTTGACGCTATTGGATTACCTTGCAGGGGGAGATCGCCTGTTCACTCCACGAACCTCCGATCTTTAACTGGGCCAAGGGTGTTCCGCGAGAAGGCTTCAGTGAAATATTTTTCGAGAACAAAAGGGTCGATATCTGGATCTCAACTTCAGGGCGGCGTGGTTAAGATTATAGGCAAGGCAGTGCCGTCGAACCGAAATCTCCGAAGTGGTTTCCCTTTCTACAGCTTGAAATCAGCAGAAAACACTCAGTACATTTTGGGCGACTTATTTATTGCGCACAACCCTGGCAAGAAAACACTCGCTGCCTCTTGCAGTGTGCGATTGTGATTGCCAATGTGTTACTGTGATTGTGGTGATGTGATTGATTGCGAACGTGTCCTTATAGCCAACCCGCCTACCCATCCACCGGCGTAAACGATTTCGAAGTGCATTTCACTTCAGTCACCATGAACCAGTCCGGCCAATACTACGGCAAAATTACATTTAATACTTTTGGAGACTAGCGACAAGAAGAAGGAGCAAATGCTTTTGTACACAACTGAGATTTTTAGTGTTCGCGCAAGCGCTGATCGAAATCAAAAATAAGCGCTAGAACAAACTCTAAAGACTTTGTTAGTTGGCCGATGCAAGTAGCAAGGACATGCCATTGCAATATTTGAGCAAGAAGTGTCCGATCGGTTGTGTTCTTTAAATAACCTTAGTTAGCTTCGTATTGTCATTTGGTATTTGTACATATACTGCTACCCCCTAGGGGCTATATACACTAGATCATTTTATGCTGTTGTTGGTCTAAAAGGGTGTAAAAATCTTGTTGAAAGGCACACACTTTTAACAGGTGTTTTGAGTAAAAAGGGTGTAAGAATGAAAAACGGGGTTGGTGTGAACCCCCTAAAATAAAGGTGTGGGCAGCGGAGGTACTCGCGGAAATTTGGTTCGGCTGAGCCCGTAGCACGACATACACATGTTCATTTAACACACACAAGTCCCACTTGGACCACAAATAAACGGAGCCAGACAACCAACAGGGTGCAACAAGAGACCGAGTATATACTTCAATTTTTTCTTTATTGCCTACAAGGAAAAGAAACACACCAGCAGCGGCTTTGCTGCCGACGCTGTTAAATTGAAATACCTTTTAAAGAAGTACCCCCTCAAGAACTGTCATCCGCTCAGGTAGTTTTGCGTGAGTGTGATCTCTGAGATAAACAACACTTTCAATAGAATTCTCCCGCGAAATTCGTGCAGTGACATCAGCACGATTCATAACCGTTCTTTTTTTCCATATGCTATAGAGGATTACTATCATTAGCCTCTCATATGGCACATTCTAACCATTTAGTGCTCGCAGAAAGCGGATTCTATAGGGAGTGATTTACAGTTGCTTTTTAGGTTTTTGGTAGGATGTCCCAAAGTATCACAGGGTCCCTGAAATCAATTAATGCATGGTGAATAGTTTCTGACAGCTTGTAAAGCTTATAGATGGTGCTTATAGATGAAGCTTATATATATATATATATATATATATATATATATATATATATATATATATATATATATTGTAACGAGAAGAGTTAACGTTGCACAACAATATTAGATGCCGAAGCGCCATTTGCCCGATCGGGTATGCCCTGAGGATTATCATGAAGACGACGAAGGCCCGACTCGGACGTTCACGCTCACGAGCTGATACCGGCTGGACCTACGCTCGGCCCGTTGCCTTACGCTACGCCTCAAATAAACCCCCACGATCAACTACCATTGTGACTGCTATTCCCCTTTACAAGTGGTGGAGGTCAAGGGTCTCGGTTCCACACTGGAGCTTCGCAACCGGACACTGCCCGAGATGAACCACCGAGAGACCAGCCAGCACCCTGCGCCGTCGGGCGCACCCGTGATCTGCTCTTGCGCGATGCGACAGCGGGACCCAACCATATTCACTGGCGAGGACGACACTGATGTCGAAGACTGGCTGTCGTCCTATGAGCGTGTGAGTGCCTACAACAAATGGAATGATCCGACTAAGCTGCATAACGTGTTTTACGCCCTTGATAAGCTCGCCCGGCGGTGGTACGCGAACAATGAATCAGACATTTCTACCTGGTCTGCCTTCCGCACCCGCTTTGTGGCAGCATTCGGCCGCCCAGCTGTACGCAAGCTCCATGCCGAGCAGCAGTTGCGTGTACGCGGCCAACAAGCTGGGGAAACATTCACCAGCTACATCGAGGACGTGGTTGACTTGTGCAACCGGGTCGACCCGTCGATAATGGAAACGGACAAGGTCAGGCACGTCCTTAAAGGAGTGGACGATGACGCGTTCCAGATGCTGCGGTCCAAGGATCCATCGGGTCGTCTTGGTCGGGTGGGCTCTTCGACTGCAAGAATACGACATCCGGGTCATTTACCATTCAGGTCGTAAGCACTCTGACGCTGGATGCTCTTCACGCTCACAGTGGCCTGCTGAAGTTTTCCTGCCTTGCCTCAAGTGGCAGTGACTTAAGTCTGTCGCATCTTGCAGTCAGCAATATGTCAACCGAGCAACGTAAGGACCCGTGGATTGCTTCTCTTATTGAGATGCTCTCCGGTACATTGCCTGCCGGGGGATCTCGGGCCCTACGCCGGCAGGTTTCTCACTTTGCCCTCCGTGACGAGATACTCTACCGCCACAAACTACTGCTCCGACGGTCGAAAGTGGCTGCTGGTGATACCCCGTCTATTGCGCAGCGTCATATGCACCTCATTTCACGCTGATCCAAGTTGCGGTCATGCTGGCGTACTAAAGACCTATGAGCGTCTTCGCCTGCGATACTACTGGCGTGGCATGTATACCTTCCGTGCGCAAGTACGTGCGCTCTTGCCCTGAATGTCAACGCCGAAAATCGCCCGCCAGCCCCGCCTCGCCGGTTCTTTGCAGCCACTACCATGCCCAGCAAAGCCATTCGAACGTGTGGGCATTCGACCTGTATGGCCCACTTCCGTCTACTGCAGCCGGAAACCGATGGATCATTGTCGCCGTGGATCACCCTTACTCGGTACGCCGAAACAGATGCTCTTCCGGCCGCCACGGCTCGCGACGTAGCGTCTTTCCTGCTTCGCCGCTTTGTTTCTTCGACACGGGGCACCTCAGGAGCTTCTCAGTGACCGAGGGCGGGTTTTCTTGTCTGAGGTGATTGAAGCACTGCTCTCTGAGTGCCACGTCGTTCATCGGACTACCACATCATACCATCCACAAACGAACGGATCACGGAACGCTTCAATCGCAACCCTTGGTGACATGGCTCTCCAATGTACTGTCTGCCAACCAATCGAAGTGGGACCTCGCACTCCCGTTTGTAACATTTGCTTACAATACGGCAGCGCAGACGACCACGGGATTCTCGCCGTTTTTCTTGTTGTATGGGCGAGAGCCGTCCTGCAGAATCGACACGATACTCCCCTACAAGCCCGACGCAACAGAATTTACGCCGATATCAGACCTTGCTCGTCGCGCCGAGGAATGCCGTCGACTGGCCCGTTCGTTTACATCGACCGATCAGCAGCGCCAAAAGCATCGTCACGACGAATGCGTCAAAGATCGCAGTTTTGATCCCGGCTCCCTGTGTGGCTTTGGGTGCCCTGCTCAACACCCGGTCTCTCCCCCAAAACTGACCACCAAGTACCATGGCCCGTACAGAGTCATTGAGCTGACTTCGCCCGTCAATTACCTTGTGGAACCAGTTGCAGAAACTACAGATAATCGCCGCCGAAGGCGTGAAATTGTTCACTTGGATCGGTTAAAGCCATACTACGACCCTCTAGTTTTGTCGGGCCCTTGAGTAGCCAGGATGGCTCCTTTTGCACCGGGGGCAATTGTAACGAGAAGAGTTAACGTTGCACAACAATATTAGATGCCGAAGCGCCATTTGCCCGATCGGGTATGCCCTGAGGATTATCATGAAGACGACGAAGGCCCGACTCGGACGTTCACGCTCACGAGCTGATACCGGCTGGACCTACGCTCGGCCCGTTGCCTTACGCTACGCCTCAAATAAACCCCCACGATCAACTACCATTGTGACTGCTATTCCCCTTTACAATATATATATATAATATATATAATATATATATATATATATATATATATATATATATATATATATATATATATATAGCTTATAGATGGCACAAACATGCCCTTCTCCGATACCAAACTTTCAAGTGGAAGAGTGTTGCAGTGTAACTTAAAAACATTTTATTGGTTCCTTTATGGACATCTTGGACCATTTTAATGACGTCTAGTCTTCACCACTGAGAGCACACTATTATATATAGCGGAATAGGCAAAACAGTGTCGTGTACACGCTTATTCAGGTATTTCTTTCCAACCGTACCCAAGCATTGTGAACAGAAATTTACTTGAAGAAACTGAATTGACAGGTCAAATTCCCGCAAATATGCTCCTGCTGCAGGGCACAAAATATCATCTCTCCGTAGAAGAACCTCAGGCAACCAATTTCTTTTTAATTCGTACTTGAAGCACCTTGCGCAAAAAAATAGCTTCGAGCACGCAGAAAAAAAAGCGGGAGCACAACTTGTCTTCAAAATAAGTGGCAAAACCCTAAACTTCCGCTTTGGACAAAGCGAAACACGTTTGTCTGGCTGGTTCGCGCGGAGCTAGACGACCAAACAAACATCGCGAATATTCTGTGCAGCTTCTGCACAATGACACGGGACTTACATGATGATGATAAATTCTTTTATTAGGAAGGGGAGGACCGAAGGTCGCTGGAGGGGGAAGAGGGGGAATAGGGAGGGAGGTAGACGCCCACTAAATCATGCTCGCCAGGCCACTGGCAACGCCAAACTGGGCTAAGGTCACCAGGTGTTGAGGATTTTAGAGAATGTCCCTATGTAATGCTTCTATATCTGAATTTTCAAAAACATTATGGTCCAGTCTATGAATATCAAAAGCGGAGCAGTGCAGCACAAGATGGTCCATGTTTGCTTCACACACAGTGTGACAAAAGGTACATGTGCAGGGGGCAGAGGTGCCAATGCCCTTCTTCCTGTCAGCAAGTGTCTGCCATTATGGATGATCTGAGGTGTAGTGGGCCGTGTTGGCAAGTACTTTGTTAATAAATATTTCTTTGCGATCGGCTGAGGGGTAAATTCTTAAAGATTTGTGGAGGGGTAATGCTTTTTAAATCTCTCGCGGTGAAGAAACCGGAGGTAGAATCGTACTCGCGCCATTTCGAAGTGGCTGCCTGGCAGCGAGTCCGCGTAGGGGTGGTCGCGGAGGTCGGGAGATCCGAAGCAGGAGAGGCTGGAGATGTACAGGTAGAACTCCAGATTGTGAGGTGGCAAGAGCATGTGCCACCATCGTTACCACCCCCGCGATCCCCGACGTGTCCCGGCGTCCAGGTGACCCTAGCGTCAATGTCGTTCCCTGCTTGTGCTGGAGTATCTGGCGGATGCGTTGAGCAGTGGCGTCGTCTGTTTTTGGGTCCTCAATGCTACGTAGTGCCTCAAATGAGTCCGTATATATGACGGAAGGCCCGGTGTTGTCCCTTAGAGCTGCCCAGATAGCCAAACGTTTCTTCCTTGTGCAGGTGTTGCGTGGTCCAGTGTGCATACGTAACGTCTGGCTTCTCTGGTTGAGGGTTTGTACCAAGCCAAGGCCAGACGAAATCCATCGAGAGCGGCATCAGTAAATACTGCATTGGCGTTGTGCTGATTGTGCCTATGAGAGAGGTGCTCTCTGGCTTGAAGTGGCGTCATTTTGCGGGGGGCGTGCAAGTCTTGGAGGGGTGCAGGGTAGGAAAACTCAAGGTGGTTGTTTCGCCTGGAGTGATCCGGGATTCTGAACAGACTCGTCGGGTGTCTCAAAGCAAGGTGTCTTGGCCCTGTATTGTGAGGTGGCAGCCGGTTGTCCAATGACGACTGAAGCGCCCTCTGGGATGTCCTCGATTGGCGGTAGGGGTGCAAGGTCCCGTAGCTTCCGTAGATCGGTGAACTTGGGAAGGCCCGTGATAGTCCGAAGGATGTGTCGGTGGAGAATTTGCACTGTCTTTTCAGCTGCTTTGACAGGGTTACGACTGTACCCCCGTAGGTGATCTTACCAATTGCAATAGATCTCAAAAGGATCGTGCAGGCTGTCTGTCGTGTTCCGCCGAACTTGTTGGAAACGCGTTTGATTGCGTGTAGGACCGCAGGCCACTGCTTTTTGAGTTCCATGATCCAATGGTGGCCCGTGTTGCAGCTGTGTATAGGAATGCCGAGAATTCTGACAATGTCCATGCTTAGTCTGAATTTCATGTTGTCCCAGTGTTAACGTGATTGCCTCCCCTGCCAGGAGGGCACTCCGCCTTCCATTGACACAAGGAGTTCTGTTTTCTCCGGCGCTAAGGTAAGTCCTAGTTTTGGAAGAGTTTCCTCAAGTGCAATTAGCGCAGCCTGGAGCTCGGTGGCCATATCTTCAATATTCCCACTGTAGTCCCGTCCCTCTGTCCAAATGGTGATGTCCCGCATAAATGCTGTAGCGGGCACCAGTATTAGTTTCAAGCTCTTGGCCACAGTAAGCATGGCTACATTGAAGAGCAGGGAACCCAAAATCGAGCCCTGAGGGACACCGCGATCGAGATAGTATGTCACAGGCTGGAGACTGCTGGTGCTCCGAAGTCGAATTGGTCGGGCCTCGAGGAATCTGGCAATGCAATCGAGAGCACGCTGACTGGGGTAAATCCTGGCCAGATTAGAAGAATGTGTTCCTGCTTGACATTGTCAAATGCTTTCTTTATGTCGACTGCCAGGATGTAGTCTGGTGGTCCCTTTCTTGCGTTTCGATTCAAGACCCTCCGAAGCAGCCAGAGGTTATTATGAGTTCCCATGTTGGGTCTGAACCCGGCCTGAGCGGGTGTAAGCCTGGCTTGCAATATTCGATGTAGTGGGTTATCCTGGTGTGTATCATTCTTTCCACGAGTTTGCATATGGTTGGTGTCAGCGATATGGGGCGAAGATTGGTGACTTTTGTCGGGTCTTTTCCCGGTTTAGGTATTGGAATAATAATTGAAAGGCGCATGTGTTCCGGGACAGTTCCCATGGTCCACTGCTCGTTTATGATTTTCAGCAGAGCTGTCTCAGTGTCTTCGGTTAAGTTTCGCAACATCTTCCGAGTAATACCGTCATGTCCCGGTGCTGAGTCACTTCTGCCATGCTTAAGGGCGGCATAAGTTCCCCCAGCGTAAGGGGTCGTCTAATTCTGCGTTTGTAAACTCGAGCTTGGGTGTTTCGATGGGACCAGGTGGCGTAAGGCTGGCGTGAGGAAAAAAAAGATTTAATGATTTCCTCTTCGAGCGTATCGGTGTCTTGGCGGAGAGTAAGAGTTTCTAGCGGAGAAGGACCTCTGCCTTTGTTGATCATTTTCCGGACGATTGCCCACAGCTGCTTCATTCATTCCTTTAGCTTTGCCAAGCCGCTCACAGGTAGAGACCCATTGAGCTCTACTGAGTTCTTCCCCGTGTTGCTTGATGAGCTTGTAGGTGTCTCTCACCTGACGGAGGGTTTGATATCTTTTACCGTTGGTCTTGTACTGATGTGTGAGCTTATTAGCTTTCTTCCACAGTGCTACCATCCGAGAATCGGCTAGTCCTTGTCTTCTTCGCCAACTGTTTCTTCGGTTGCAGAGCTCAGATTGCTTCGCATAAGCTGAACGAACTCTTCAATGGTGTCGAATTCGGCCCCTATGCCATCTCGGAAGTGAGACCAGTTTACGGCTCGGATGGTTGTACGCTGTTTTCGAATTTTTTTTTATTGATGGTAACAATAATGGGATAGTGATGACTGCCCCATGTTGAAGAATGCGTCTCCCAATGCTTGACTGCTTTCAGGGATGAAATGGTCAAGTCAGGCGTAGTCTCGGCTTGTTTCGCATGGAGACCTGCTCAGGGGGTGTACTCCACTTGTGTTGCAGGTATGAAGCGGTAATAGCTCCAGTTGATCAGCCAGGAGGCGTCCTCTCGAATCAGTGGTGGCATACCCCAGATACTGTGCTTGGCGTTAAAGTCTCCCCCTATGATGATCTGGGTGCCACTGGCTTCGTGCACTAATTTTGGTATCCAGCTGTACTCGTCCGGCAAAGTGGTGCCGCTATTCGGTCGGTAGTATACAGGGGCAACCACCAGCGAGTGCTGCCTGCTTTTGCTGGGGAGCCCAAGCTTGACTGCCACAATCTCTCTGTATTGATTGCTTTCCTGTGAAGTCTGCATGAGAATTGCAGTGCATGACTTGTGGACTAATACTGCTGCCTGGCCTTTCTGTGAGGAAACTGGGTCTATGCGCCTTCTGGAGCCGTGGGTGATAGTTGGGTGCATGAATGTGTGATAATTTTGCACCGAAACTTTGCCTCTGTTTCCTGTAGAAGAATAATGAGGGGTTTGTATTGGTCTACATGATACCTTAATGCCTGGAAATTTTGAGAGATGCTCCTACAGTTCCCCTGTATGCATATATTTGTTGGAGTTTGCATGATTAGTCTCTGCTGCGATGACGGGCGCGTCGGTAGTTTCTCTTGCATTCGTCTAGGTTAGCTTTCAATTGGGCTAGCTCCCACTCGTTGGCGTCTTTGTGTTCTTTTAAATAATTCGTCCTGTTTTTCTAAGGCCCGTTCTATTGCCTCCATGCGGGAGTTCATTTTCTCGAGCAATTTCGTGATTGTATCCAGTGGCAAGTCCGTTGAAACAGGGTTCCGTTGTTCAAGAGGGAGGGGTGAGTTTTGTGGCTGTTCTTGCATCGCGGGTAACAGTGTCTTGGGAGCCTCGGTTTTGGGTTCCTGCGCTACCTTCGATAGCACACTTGGTTGCTACGTAGCGTTAGATTTCGAGGGGCGTTCTAGGAGGTTACAAGAGGTTACTTGGGGAGAGGTAATCCAGCTGAAGTTCTAGCCTTTGCGATTGGCTCTGGGATGATTGCTGGCTGTGCGCGGTGCCCTTGAGAGGCCTGCATCCAAGACATGATCTGTTTTTGCATTGCTTCAAATTTTCGCTGAATGAAGCTTTCCATCTGTTGTTGGAGCTTGCTAAGGGCACCTGCCGGGACAACCTGGGCTTGCTCGACACACGTGGCCATAGGCTCAGTCTTACTGTTGTTTACACTCATGTTCAAGGCCGTTACCCGGGAATATGACTTGAGGGGGGTTCCTGCATTCTTTGCTAACGCTGACGCAAGCTCTCTGGATTCAGCTTTAGCGGGAGGGTTTTTTTTTGGGTGCTGAGGAAGTTTCCGCTTTCCAGGCTCTGGTTGGGCAGGTGGGATCCAGCGAAATGTGGCCTGCCGCTTGGCAGGCTACGCAGAATGGGGTCTCTTCACATTGCTTATCTTCCTCATGCATGCGACCGCAGTGACCACAAACAGCCCTTGAAGGGCAGAATTTGGCCATGTGCCCGAGTGCGTGACATCGTCTGGCTGGTTCGCGCGGAGCTAGACGACCAAACAAACATCGCGAATATTCTGTGCAGCTTCTGCACAATGACACGGGACTTACATAATATCTTCAAAGCATACCGCGCATTGCGGTAAAAAAATATTGAATAGAGCGGCTCTGGCGAGCACGGACCGATCACGTCTTTGCCACTTAATCACCTTTCCCCTACCCTTTTCTGTTTCATCTTCTTTGTACTTGGAATGTTCACGATAGCTGTCAAGATGTAAAGGTGCCGTCAAAGTAATTGAAACAAGAATTTCTGAATATCACCAAATACTTGGCTTACTGGCTTTATGACAGTCATTACCGGTTTACATGAAGCCTTTTCTATTAGGGAGAACACCTTGAAAAGTAAGCGAATGCAGCCAGGCAGTTTGGGAATTCCTGTAAATTTACGAGACCGCGTTCCAAATACTTTTATCTGCACTTCTGCTTTGCGCAAGTCCACTTTGTGTTTGAAGAATGGCTGGCGCGTCGCTCCAGTTTTCAGGCCAGAAACCAAAGGTCATGTCCCAATTGACAGCCGGGACAGACAGTTTGCAGACAGAGTATGTGATTGTGAAAGCTGTGCACATGCTCACTAGCTATATCGTTTGAATACGCCAGCTCGTTAACCTGCCTTGGCTGAACTGTGAAACCCTTGATAAGTATATACCAACCTTACAATTACGTCTGCTCTTGTTTTTCTAAACAGCAGACGGAAGTCATTTGATGGAATGTGTGGGCTTGTCGCAAAAATCAAATACTTTAGCGCTCCTTTTGGAATTACGCAATAAATATATAAGTGAGCATGCGGATTTTAAAAAAAAACTTTAATGGTGAGGTGGAGTGGGAGAAGTGCTGTAGGTATTGTGTTTAATACATCATAAAATTTTATTTACTACCAAACACCTATGCCACGCCCTTTTTTCAACATCCTTCAAGATTGGGTGTTCACTATTTCACAACCCTTTTAAATGCAAAGCATCTCTTAGTCGAGGCTCTGTCGTCCGGGGTCCCGCGTCTACACCTCTCCTTCTCTCCACAAAAGCTGTGATGACGCCGCTCTCTCGACCCTCCACCTCTCCACACCACCTGTGCGATAGCGCGCGCGCTGCTCCTCCTGTCCCCCTCTCCACACCACCTGTGCGCGCTGCTCCTCCACTCCCCTCCTCTTCTCCCCTTCAGATAACCAGGTCCGCGCCGCTGCTCCCTTCAGTTGCTGCTTTCTCTCCAGACAACGCTGCGCCGTCCGATAAGCTGACAATGGACGCGAACGATTATGGCAGTGAACTGGCTGTCATTAAGTTCAAGATCGAACCGTTAATACGACAGCCGTTGACGCTGCACTTTACCGATCATCATCATCATCATCATCATCATCATCATCATCATCAGCCTATCTACGCCCACGGCAGGGCCAAGGCCTCTCCCATAATTCTACAATTACCCCGGTCCTGTGCCAACTGTGACCAATTTATCACCGCAAACTTCTTGACCACATCTGCCCATCTAACTTTCTGCCGCCCCCTCCAGCGCTTGCTTTCTCTACGGATCCGCTCTGTTACCCTTAATGACCAGCGGTTATCTTGCCTTCGCATTACATGCCCTGCCACGTCCATTTCTTTTTCTAATCTCTAATAATATGTCCTTAACACGTGTTGTTCCCTGACCCACTCCGCTCTCTTCTTGTCCCTTAATGTTACACCTATCATTTTACGCTCCATCGCCCGCTGAGTCGTTCTCAATTTAAGTTGAACCCTCTTAGTGAGCCTCCAAGTTTCTGCCCCGTAGGTGAGTAGCGGTAAGATGCAGCTGTCATACAGTTTCTTCTTCAGCGACAATGGTAGGCTGCTATTCATTATCTGAGAATGCCTGCCATATGCACACCACCCCATTCTGATCCTTCTAATTATGTCTGCCTCATGGTTGGGATGTGGGGTCACAATTTGGCCTATGTAAATATATTCGCTTACGACTTCCACTGCCTCGCCACCTATCTCAAACCGCTGTGCTGTCCCGAGGTTATTGATCATTTCTTTAGTTTTCTGCATATTAACTTTCAGGCCCACGGTTCTACTCTGTTGTCCAGTGCGGAAAGCATGCTTTGCAATTCGTCCCCCGAGTTACTTAGCAAGGCAACGTCATCAGCAAATCTGAGGTTACTGAGGTATTCTCCATTAGCCCTTACTCCCACCTGTTCCGAATCCAACGTTCTGAATACTTCTTAAACATGCTGTGAATAACATTGGAGAGATTGTGTCTCCTTGTCTGACACCCTTCCTTATAGGTATTTTACTGCTCTCCTTAATGGAGGATGGTGCTAGCTGTGGACCCATTGTAGATATACTCTAGTATTCTTACATAATGCTCATCCTACCCCCTGGTTCCGTAATGCCCTGAATGATCTGCTAGGGTTTCGACCGAGTCAAATGCTTTCTGGTACTCTATGAGGGCTATATATAGGGGTTCAGTATACTCAGCGCACTTCTCTATCACCTGATTGATCGTGTGAATATAGTCCATTGTTGAATAACCTTACGGAACCTCTGCTTGTTCTTTAGGTTGACTGAAATCTAAGGTTGCAGAAAATCTGTTAGCGACTTACCTGGTCAAGTACCTTGTAGACGACTGACAGTAAGTGATCGGCCTGTAATTTTTCAAGTCCTTACATGTCGCCTTCTTAGGGAATTAGGATGATGTTCGGTTCTTCCAAGATTCCCGGTACACATTGCGGTCATTAGGCATTGCGTACTACAGGTTTGCCAGTTTTTCTAAGTACAATTTCTCCGCCATCCTTCAAGAGGTCTGCTGTTATCCTGATCCTACCAGGTGCTTTGCCCTCCTTTCATTTCTTTCAAGGCCTTCCTTACTTCTTCGGTCGTTACTGGTGGGATGTCTATCTCCTCTGAAGCTACTGTCTCGTTACGGCATTATCTCGTATGTCTCCGGCTACCTGTACAGATTCCCTATAGAACTCCTCGGCCACTGTGACTATTTTATCCTCTATTTTGATGACATTGCCTTGCTTATCCTTAAGTGCATACATCTGATTTTTCCCCACGCCAAGACGCTCTTCACTGCTTTCAGGCTACCCTCCTGTCTTTACAGCGTATTCGATCCTCTCCATATTATACTTCCGCATGTCAGCTTTCTTACGCTTTATTGATTAACTTCGAAGAGCTCCGGCTAGTTCTATTCTGTCAGCTGCGAGTAGAGATTGTCATGATTTGCCGTTTCCTGAATTAGATCTTTCGTCTCCTGTGAAGTTTTACCAGTATCCTGTTCGGCCATAGTGCCCCCGACTTCTACTGCACACTCCGTGATAATGAGTGTAAGGTTGTCGCTGGCTTCCAGTGTCGTAAGGCTCAGCTTCATTCGTTAAGAGCTGAATATCGGTTCTGCAGCCGCGATTCCTGAATTCTTCTACTTTACGTCTTACTGTTAGCTCATTTATCGGCTTCTTTCGTACTAGCTTGTTGCGGGTCCCTCCTCGAATCTAGCCTATTTCAGAGATCTTACCATACCCATAGCATACCTTACCCTTCCGAGGCACTTCCCAACTCCTGCAACGACGCCAGGGTTATCGCATAATATGAGGTCTATTTCATTTTTATGCTCCCCATTTCGGGCTCCTCCAGGTCCACTTCCGCCTCTCCCGTTTACAGAAGAAGATATTCATTATGCGTAGGTTATTCCGTTTCTGCAAGCTCACTAGGAGGTTCCCCCCTGCTATTTGCTACAGCCCAGACCATAGTTCCCAACTGCCTTGTCTCCAGCCTCGATTCTTGCCTACTTTAGCATTGAAGTCCCCCATAACAACGGTATACTGTGTTTTTTTACTTATAGCCTATTGCGGATTCCACATCTTCATAGAAAGCGTTCCACTACTTGGTCGTCGTAGGCTGGATGTGGGCGAGTAGCCCTGCACCACCTTGAGCTTTGGACCTTTTATTGAGCCTAATACAAGACCTGCTGCCCTTTCGTTAATGCTATAAGTGTTGTTCTATGTTGCCAGCTATGCTTTTATTGACTAGAAATCCCACTCCCAGTTCTCTTCGTCTTTCTAGACCCTGGAAACATAGGACATGTCCATTTTCAGCACCGTAATGCCTCGGCCTGCCCTCCTAACCTCGCGAAGCCCTACTGCATCCAATTTAATGCCCGCTAATTTCTCGAATAACACCTCTAGACTCGATTCGCTAGATAAGGTTTCGTGCGTTAAACGTTGCCAGGTTCAGATTCTATTGGCGGCCTGTCCTGGATCTTCCAGGGAGTCTTAGCACCCTCTGCTGCGTCACAGGTCTGACCGCCGCCGTGGTCCAGTTGCTTCGCAGCCCGCTGGGGACTGAGGGCCGTGGGTTAATTTGCGTATTCATGGGAGGGAGTGCATTACCGGCAATGGTCGCCGGGGTCAGGCCGAAATCAAGCTCCTTTGTGGAATTCTATCAATACGGGGATTTTTTTTTAATCCGGTGGGAATTGTCCGGCACCGGGATTCGAGCCACGGTCCTTCTGCACACGAGGCGGATGCTCTACCTCTACGCCATCGCTGCTGACCGACCATAAAGCCGTTATAATAAAGGCAAAACGTCACCCGCTACTTGATAAATATAGAAGAAATGTAACACACTACTTACTACACGTGTCTTTACTCTAACAGCCAAATTACACGCTACTACTCACAACCAAATAAATTACACCATCTTCCCCTGTGGGACCCTGAGGAACGTTGGTGGAACTCCGTGCAAAGTTCGTGCAAAGCCGTGAAAACTCGTGCGAACTCGAGATATTTTGCATCTCCTCACGGTTCCCACGTGAGAAGATGGTGTATTTTTTTATATAATTGAACACTGCGGCATTTTATTTTTATACTAACTCAAGGATCCCTGAATTCCCTATTAGAATTACATATGGCCTCAATTCTGGCAGTCTTTGAGCTACAAGTTGCATAGTGATTTAAGGTGAGGCGACTGCTCCTGATACAGCGTAGGCGCTCGAGTCACGACCTCGGGATGTAAAATAAAGTCTCCTTCAGCGATAGTTGTTCGGAGGGGCATTGGCTATCATCTACAAATACAAAGACAATTACCTGTGTGTGTGTGTGTGCATGAGTGCATGCGTGTGTCTGCGGGCTGGCGCGTGGTGTGTATGTGTGCGTGTCTGCGTAGGTGTGCGTTTATGTGGGCGTGTGTGCGTATCTTCGTGTGCGTATGCATGTGTGCGTGCGTGCCTGTGTCTGTCCTGTGTAAAGCTGACGCTAGAGCTCACAGAGAAAGATATGGTTTGCGAGAGAGAAGAGGCGTATGCGTGGAGGTTATCGAAGCCCCGCGGTAACGTTCTCACTCTTGGAGGTTGGCCATCATCTATATATACTACTTGCCGAGAGTGACCATAGCTTCCATAACAAAGAAGAGCGCCTTGTCGAAGTTTTGTCATCAAGCTGAAGCTGCTTCCGGGCCTTTTGTCTGTATTTAAGGTTATAATTATACATATTAAATAAGGGCGCACCCCTCAAGCAACCACATTTCCTTTAACAAGATTTTCCATTACAGTTATGATGCGCCAATGTTAGCTACAATGAGTGCACCGTATTCTTTGAAACAAACATTTTACACGCACGAGTTGACCATCTGCGTGTTATGGGTGTACTACTTGAAATCTATGTTATCTTCTTCCCAGTCAGCCCGTCACTCTCTTCTTTGCGCTGTGATGTGATGCCAAACAAACGATTATTCTGAATGTGGCCGCGACGGCAGAGGAGAGACGCTGAAGGAGGGAATCGAAAACCCAGACAACAGAAAGCCTGCGTTGGTTCACCAAAATGTGGTCCACCTTCAATAAAGCTCGACATTAAGACTGCTGCCTCGTATAGTGGGTGATACCAACAGACGCTACAGGGCGGCCAACCAGTGAGCCATCCAAGAAGATATTGGTTCTACAGAGGGCTTGATATAACAAGGACTGCCGTGGTATTTCTCTTTGCTCCTTTTTTGTTTCTTAAATCCACATCCTACGGGCAAGTTATAAAAAACTTCCGGCGACTTATTGCAGTTTCCGGTAATCTTGCACACAATGGCATGAAAATAAACTGTGACCCTCGAAACAAAGACCATTAACGGCAACCTGAAAAGCTTGCTAAGAGCAGGACAAGAAATATTTGGACTATTCTGCGCCAGCCAGGTGTACACCGCAACTCTAACAATAAACCAAAAATCAACAGACTCATACTCGATGAGGCTCGCTGCAGAAAGTGTTCAGCGCCGACGTTCACCGAGTCATCGTCCGCGCGGAGACCCACGACTTTTCGGCCCAGCGCCCCCTAAAACTTTCAGACCCGGGCCCCCGAACGTGACGGCTTTCGTGTAGACCCCTGCCGTTTCCTGCAGCAAGTCCCACGACAAGCGCTGTCGCCGTAACTCTGCCGCCAGCCTGCCCGCGTAATTCTTATTTGTCAGCAGCCTAACGACCAGCGGACGCTCTCATCGCGTGCGCCACGAGCATTTACGTCCCCACATTTCAACCTGCCGCCGCATACCAGCCACCATTCCCTATCCCGCCATTTTTGCTCTGAGCTCCTGTATGGTCATAAATGGCGGCGAACAAGGGTCTCTGTTAGGAGCGTAGTAACCATCCAAGCGTGTTTCACTCGCCCCATCAGAATGTCGACCAATGTCCTTCCGACGCGGTTTTAAGGCCGACTCGCAAAGAGCGTCGTTGTCAGGTCTCCACGTGGTTGCAAGCCGAGGTGTGCGGAGCGGGCTGGAAGGGGCAGAATTTGGGACATGTGAGTGGTGCGTGCACGTGCATGACGAGCCTCTAGGCAGATGGCTGAAGGTGTGGGCCGAACATGACCTCAGAAAACTCCCAAACCTTGCATTTACACATGGTGCGCGTGTATCGAGGACATACCGGAAACCAGGCAAAGATTTCGGCCATGAACGAAGCCGCAACTGTGCATTGAAAGACAAAGTTTCGTTCTGCTGAAAACTAGTTGCTGTATTAAGTTAGTATTCAGAGGGGCAGCTTTTTCTACAGAAAGAAAAAGAACCATTTCTGGGTTGTGTGAGTTATCCCTTGCGCCAACAAGAGTGCATCGCGTCAATTTCTACGAATGCCCTGGAGATAGCTTAAGCGAACTCAACCGAGTCGTTACCTGTGGTTACACCATCTGAAGCCACTATTATTGAGCTGCGGAGCACCCTATTCTTGCACTTGCGACTATCATGGAGGCTTGAAAAAGACGAAACACCCCGGCACATTTTTTCAGCTGTCTCGCAGACTGCCGCAATGGGATCACATGGGCTTTTACGATCGTTGTCTTGCTTGTAACAATTAACCACAATTCCAAGTTTTTACTGTTGCAATGCCATGTTTTCGCTGTTGGAGTCAATCACGAATATGAAGGGAGCAAAAAATGCGTGGACAATTGTTTAGTGACTACAATACCTTCAAACAATTTCTCTTCCTAAAAACTGTATTATTGGCCGAAAGCTTTGGTACATCGCGACTACTTGATGCTTCTTTTGCAGCCAAAATGAGAACAACGATTGCCGTCCAAATTACGGGGCTGACATAGAGCATAGAGTACAGGACAGGCGGTCAAAAACAACTGTTCGTCTCAAATAAAAAAACGCCAATATCAGCAAGAATCGACGCATGCTGTTGCAGCCCATAAACCAGGGAATCATCCAAAATCATCATCAAATAACGCGCACCATGCGGGACTGCAGAACCCTGTTCTTAATTGTGCCGACGTCACGCTAACACGCCTAATGACGATGCAACAAAACAGCACGCGTCAAAACAGTGCGAGCCCATAAAGCCCATACAAAACCCCGCGCGTCAACGGGCGCGGCGCCAAAACAGTGTGCCTGCTAAGGCACCAGTGACAAACAAGCGAAACGTACCAACAGCAACGCGGGAAAACATCACAGTGACAAAAGGGGCAGGCGAGAATGCAGCCGGAGAGACAAAACAGCACGCTATAGCTGCAGAAAAGTGCCCGGAAGGCTGGTGCTGTTTTAGATCGCAGCTCTAAAGCGGCCGCTCGTGCGGTTTTACACTCAGTCGGCTCCTTGTAACCGAGCAAACGAAGAGGACTCCAAGATAGACGAGACAGAGCTCAGGAGATGACTTGACTTTTGGAACTGTGATAGAAATGGTGCCTACAGGCCCCTTCACGTTAAATTTACGCAGTGTGAGCTAACAAAAATTACACTCATAATTGCGTGCACAGTAATGCAACTGACTTGCTGCGTAGCGATGTTCACAAACTCGGACCAGCGGTGCTTGTTTTGTCACAACTGTTCGTGCGTTCAAAAGTGCTTATAAATATTCATCCAGACGTGCCTTGCTGAACATCTACAAACACATCGATAGTAGCACACATTCAGGAATGCAAGTCTCCCATGCAGCTTAGCCAATTATCCTTTGCACCGATAAATGAAAAAGCGTTTAGAAAATAACAAGATTCCTTTTTCTCCTCCAACGGCTATTGGGTTGCCTGCGAATACTGATAAGAATAGCAGTTATATCAGCAGAATATTCTTTAAAGGAGCCATACAGACAAAATACAAGTTTAATTCATTCCCAAGATTGCCTCACTAGAATCAAACTGACACACGTTTTAACGTAAACTTCGCTCAAATAAACTATATAGTTAGGAAAAAAGGAAATGGCCATGCGACCCACAATCTCATTTCCCGCAACAGAACTTATGATATCGTATACGAGAGCTCTGCGATTGTCTGAGGCCGCCAAAAGCGAACTGAAATTAGACAGGGGTGACAAGCTTACCAAATGGGCTATTTGCGCCTAATTAAAGGACACATTCCTTTATAGCAGTAGAATTGTGGGGTAAACAGTGGAAGGTACGAAAGTACAGTGAAAGCACGTCAAACTATACCTGACGGGGATGCGAAAGAACTGAGTACTAACCGGCACTAAGGTTTATCCGAATTTATTAGGGTAAAAGGAAACCGAGTCGGGAATTCGGCTTAACTACCTATAAAAAAAAACTACGGCTTATGCGGGTACGGTTCAACGCGGTTCCACTGTACCCGGAAACATTGAAGTACCGATGCATACTGCTGTTGGTACTGCGGCACTATGCTTATTTTAGCTGCACAGCACAGCGGCGCTTTGGGGTTGTCTCAGACGACACTGGCCGATTGGCGTAAGCGATGGTGTCTTAGGGACCATACTTGTCGAGCAAACACCATGTTTCACGAAACGATTATTTTCTACTTTAACAAATTCAAGACAAGCTACAAATAAGGTCAAGAACAAAGCTAAGGCAGAAAACGGCCCTTCGCGGTATGGTGGAGGCGTCTAGGTTGGCTAAAGGTAAATGAGGCTCCGCAATCGGCTGCACAGCGGTTTTTGTGATATGATTGCAGACGTCGAGAAATCACACGATTTGTTGGGAGAATTAATTTTAACTTAAGATTAATTTCTCTGGGAATAAAGCATCGCCTCCTTCCGGACAAGCGCTGGGCCACTACAAAACGCGAAATCGTTGAAAAAAAAAAACTTGTATTTTGTCTGCATGGCCCCTTTAAGCTCTGTATGTTTGCACTTTGCGCCCTCACAGCTCATGAAATCAGGCAGCGGACTTTAACTGAGTCGTTCGTCATCTGCCTGAATGAATATTCAGTGTCTTTCCGCACAGACATTTCCTCCGCGGCCATCTTACAAAAGACTTCCCAACCCTTTGGAGTAGGTCAAGCCAAATAAGTTATAGTGGACATCTACACTTGCATGGCTTAAGTTGCAGCTTGAAAGCGTACTGTCATCCTTTGTTGTTTGTGCCTTTACATTATTACCGTTTCGGCGCTATGTGCCTTGGGCGATACCCTTATTATGCCTCTGTTTAGGTATAAATTTTGGTAGTCATAACATTAGCCTTAACAATGTGAAGAGCTTGCATGGTTAAATCGTTGTACGTAAGGTGCGGGTATTGGTTAATGACGCTTGAAATGAAAGATTGTTAAGGCTACCATCTAATGGATGCCCGGCAGCTGATGAACTTGCGTTTTTTACCTTTCTTTCTCTCTGTTACTGTCACATCTCCATGGCCAATTACACTGAGTAGACTTAAATTTCGGAAGTTCTACCTTTAGGCTTAACGGCACGCCAAACAATGTCAACGCACGTGCGAAGCTTAGCCAAAATAACTGTACGTCAACCTGCGGGCACCTGTTGAAGACGCGGGGCCTCAACACGAAACGCTGGGCATACACCCGACGCTTACCAGACACTTCGTCCTGTTGCCATTTGCGATATGACGTGATGACATTCCTTCTTACGACTCGCGGACACGTTGTCGGGCACGCTGGAATCACGGAGGGCCAGAACGTTCTTGCGTTAATATTGTTACGAGAGGGCAAACACGCGAGTAGTGGGACAAAGCCTTGCAGTTACAGCCCGGACCACGACGAAGCACTGGTGGATCCGGGTGTAACCTGCACGTACTATCATACGGTTACCTAATGCATAACTTAAATAGATCTTCCATCATTCTTCACCATTTTCTGTGTCATCTGCTATTTCGCAAATGTTGGTGGTGAAGGTTAGAGACAAACTTCAATTGATGAAGCTCTCAAGGCTCCTTACGCGTGGCAAGAAGAAAAGAACACACAACGAAGGTTCCGCTCAACGTGGATAAAATAATGCAAATAGGATAGTGAATGAAAATCATTGCTTCCGTAAACAATTTCTACGGACCAGGCACACCTGAAAAGGTTTAAGCAGTAATACGTTCTAGCATATATTAACAATGGCAGTATTTGGTCTGTCCTCTGCAAGAGCAAACTTTGTCGGGGCTGTCATTTGAGCTTCCTAATCGTCCACTAAATCGCTAAAAGTATTTTGTGGTCTAATACGCGTAGTTCCAGAGAGGAACTGGACCTGGACATTCAAATCAAGCGACTAGCAGGGAATATTTTCTAAATACCTAATGGCTTGAGCTGAGGTTGATGTTAACTAAACATTGAAAACAAACATTTTCTTCGTAGTGCGCAAATTGAACTCAAATACAAAGAACGGACACAAACTTCTAATTTAGCCGGCCAAAAAAGTAAATATGAGGTGTCTATCAGCGTAAATACTATGGAAAACTACATTCTTCATTAGGTACATAAAAAGAGCAGAAAAGCTAACTGCCTGCGCAAACACTGTTCGTTTCTGCCGTCTGCCCCAAACAGCGGGGCGCGGAAGAAATACCTTCCCATTAGTCATGCATATCCGGCCCGTGCCGACGGAGGAATAAATCACAGAGCTTGCAGAATTCCAACCCGACGAGCTGGCACACCGTGGAACGTTTCGGGCTAATCTCGATGCAAATCGGCAGCGTTGGCGTCGTTCGAGATGTGCCGGCTTCGCATTTACATTTGCGCAGACATCGCATTCTCGTCCGGAAGCCATCAGCAAATGTACTCTGCACAATCAAGTACCCCAACCGTTTGCTGTGCACCTGTCTGTATGCTTATATGCTTCCTTTTTCTCCTCTTGACGTTCCCAGATGCGTTCTCTAAGAAGCCCAGGACGAAAAGGAGCGCATTTTGCGGTTCCCAGCTGGAAACCATTTTCGAAGCAGATTCCCAAAGTCTCCTTGCCCCACGTTTCTTAACCGTTTTGCCCCGCTCGATATGTTGTGCAAAGCGGTCGGTTTCGGGTTGTCTTCGATATATGGACCATGAAAGCGTGGTCACAAAGAATGCCGATCAAATGAACAAAGGTCTTGCAAAAAAGGCCGAAGCTGCAGCTTGTATGAGGTTAAGGGTAAAAGGTTCTGTGACGTCATCTGCAGGCCGTATTAGACCATCTGTCTTCCATACCCCAAGAGAAATCCCAACACACATTCAGGCTGTTGGACCGACAGCCAATCCGGAAATTCGGCATATCGGTCTGTTGGTCTGATGGCAGCCTGTTGGTCTGAAGGCAGCCTGTTGGCTTGAAGGCAGCCTGTTGGCTTGAAGGCAGTCTGTTGGTCTGAATGCAGTCTGGTGGTCTGAATGCAGTCTGTTGGTCTGAATGCAGTCTGTTGGTGAAGCTATAGGTCCGATGACGAGATTGACTTAGGACAGATGCTGTGAGGTGTGGAACTGGTTTACAAGTTTGGCAAGCATATAGGCCTTTTAGTAAAATAAAAATAGAGAAGTTCATTTTGTGCTGCTCACTCATTTATTTGTGCTGCATGTCGCCGAGCTTTTGCGAAAGGTGCTTTCGCACCACCTTTAGCCTGGCTTCAGAGGGCTCCGCAGACGCAGTCCTGGCCACATAGATCTGAAAACGAGCTGTAGATAGAATAATTAAGTGTTCAATGACCTTGTGAACCAAAGACAATGTGGTAAAAGGGTAACAAATATTGCCAAACAGGTTGCCAGTAAAAAGGAACACTCTGGGGAATAAACTAATACCCTGCAGCTTTTTTTCTTGTAAGCTAACACATACTGGGCCCGCAGCAAACCATTATTCATGAATAGCATTCAGGCACAATGTGAGACCATTTATTGTTCCAGAAGTTTCATATTAGGGGGTGCTTGCTTTTGCTAAATTATGAGTTAGCTATGAGTTCTGATGTCAGATATCACATGCAATACCTTTCAGGGATGCGACCTTCTCTGGTGTCAGGGCTGGTTGGGCTTCGTTTTCCCTTGCGACTTGCTCTTGTTGGAAGCGTCCCAGTCACGCTCCTGTATCGCATCTGCTCCACCGTCCAAAAAGTATTTGCCGTAAGCCGGCAAAACATCGAATCAGTTGAAGCCCGGAGCATTGTGCCCCAGGCATCCTTGCACAGCCAAGTGTCGCAACCTGCATACAGCTGCGACCCAAAAAGAAAAAAAAAGGCAGCAATGACATGTAGCTATCCACAAATACTAGAGCAGAAAATTGAAGTAGCTACTTGATATTTATGCCTGTATCTATTCCAACACAAAAAAGATTTTAGAAAAATGGTCCAATTTGTGAGGTTGGTGTGAAATGTAGGCAATGATGGAAAGCTGTGACCCTGGTCTACGGTTATGTGCAGCGTTGCAAGGGTGCTTGTAGAGCATTCCATGAAGCTGACAAATAGCATGAGCTAATTAATCAATGCTAATGGGCCAACAGAACACATTAGCACACCCTCACCCAGGCTTTAGCCTGTAGTAGCGTAAGCTGGTTTCCGTGAAATGGGCCCCAGGAGCACGTGCTCACCCGAGCACTACATGACAAAAAGAAGACGATGTCACGCATAAGTGCAATCTCCTTTTCCAGGTATGTCGCTTTGGTGGAGTGATACACTGTATGAGCTGTTGCAACAATGAAACATAGGTCACTGACCAAGTAAAAAAACCCGTTTGACATTTCGGTACCCATACGGGTACCGTGTTCACAATGAGCATGTGCTGTAGCTATACGAAGCTATATATTGGTCATTAGGCGGTGCAATGAGTTCGCATAGATATGCTGCAGGTAGCCGCCCGTTCTGTTGAGTGTCGGGCATCGTCTCATTGATGAGGGACTCAAGCAGCCATCGAGAAGAAAGATTGCCCTTGGTTTTCAGTACTTTCGCCTCGTCCCATGCGACCAAGTGTCCCATCTTCTCACAATGCTCTGCCAGTGCGCTCGTTTTTGCATGGCCCTTGTTCACTTCGTTCCGGTGCTGCATTAATCTTCTGTGCAGATTGCCTGTTTCGCCAATGTACACTGATTTGCATTCGGCACACGGTATCTAATAAACAACACCTGGAAGCTTGGAGCGTGAGAGGGGGTCTTTCACGCTGACAATGTCAGATCGTAGCTTGCTAGTGGGCACGTGCACGATGTGCACACTGTGTTTCTTGAAAATGCGTGCAAAAGCTTGATTGATGTGTAAGACGAGAATTGCGGCACGTTTTGACGCAGGCCTTGTGGACGCTTCTGCCGTTAATGTCAATGCGGATTCCTGCTAGTCGCCCCTCTTCGCTTCTTTTTGAATACAATGCTTTAGGCAGCCACAAGGACTGCATCAAAACGTGCAGCAATTACCTACATCCCACACATTAGTGAAGCTCTCGCCCGCATTTTCAAGAAACGCAGTGCATACATCGTGCATGTGTCCACTAGCAAGCTGCGATTCTGACATTGTCAGCGTGAAAGACCCCCTCTCACGCTCCAAGCTTCCAGGTGTTGTTTATTAGATTCCGTGCACCGAATGCAAATCAGTGTACATTGGTGAACGGGCAATCTGCACAGAAGATTAACGCAGCACTAGAACGAAGTGAACAAGGACCATGCAAAAACAAGTGCACAGGCAGAACACTGCGAGAGGACGGGACACGTGGTCGACTGGAACAAGGCGAAATTACTGACAACTGAGTGCAATCTATCTTCTCGATTACTGCTCGAGTCTCTCATCGTTGAGACGCCGCCCAACAGTATCAACATAATGAATGGCAATCTGCACCACATCTATGCGAACTCATTGCGCCGCGTAATGCCCAATATATAGCTTCGTTTTCCACGGCACATGCATACCGTGAACAAGCACCAAAACGTCAAATGGCTTTCTTGACTTGGTCAGTGACCTACGTTCCATCATTACAATAATGCTTTTACCTGCCTACACGGCATTCTGTCAAACACTGGACTACACTACTTGAGCCATTGCCGTTCTTAACCTGCACCAGAGTATATAACCTTTCACTGCTGCTATGAGATAGACTCATAAATGCACTTCAATATGGCCTTTATATTTAGCTCTTGGAAACATATTGTATGGCTGTTATGTATAATTTCACCTTTATGTTGCACCTGCTACAGCAGCAGGTAATATTCCAAAGACATGAAAAAAAATGGCGGTTTAACACGACAAAGCTACACTTGGGATATGGGGAGCACTGTAGGGGAAGGCTTCGCATTAATTTTGAACACCTGAGGTATGTTTTGTGCGCACCAATATCTCGACACACGGGTATCCTCACGGGTTGCCTCCATCTGAAAAGCGGTCACACCAAGCGGTATCTAACCGACATTTGCCTCCACACCACACCACCCTAGCCACTGCAGCGCGTTAAATATATGAAATAAAGCGAGTTTTGGAGTACAAATGAAAATATTAATCACACGTCTTATTTTCCCAATCGATCTACCTTTTCAAATCTACCATGCAATCCCCCCACCTACGGGCCTACCAAAACACCTTTGTCTCAAGAGGTAATCAGGCTGTTATTAATGAAGTATTTACAATTCAAGACTTGCCACCATTAAACTCATGCACTTTGTTTTAGAGATAGGCGACATTAGCCATTTGCAGCACCAGGAGTTAATTGTGTTCAGATCAGATTGAAAGCATTGACGATAGTAGTTGAAAGAAATTGTGTGATAAATTACAACATCGTCTGCAAATAGACCTACATGAGAGGGCAATGCAACATGGAAGATAGACAGGATCAAGCAAACTGCCTGGGGGGACAACAAAAGTGGCACGACCAAAGAAGTATATAGTTATTAGGAGAAGTAAACTGCGTTCGAGAAGAATGAAAATCTTTCACTCAAGTGAGGACATTAGGGTGAAGTTTGAGAAGTAGTCTGGAGTGCAATGCGATTGAATGCCTTAGAAAAATCGGGAAAAACTACCGCAGTTTGTAAGCCTGTGTCAATGGATCAATGTAGATCGTGAACAAATCCTGAAAGTTGTGTTTCTCAAGTAACCCTTGTGAAAACCGTGGTGATATTCGAATGTGATATTGTGCTTTTATAAATAATTAACGACTTGAGAGTGGATGAAATGTTCCCCGACCTTGCATATGGTGCTTGTTAGGGAAATTAATGGTGAAGTACCGTCCCCTGATTTAATGAATGGTGCTACCTCGACTATCCTTCCAATCATTGAGAATAGTGCCTGTCATGAGAGACTGCGAAAAAAGTGCTGTCGGAATTCTACAGACTGCGGGATGTACTTTTCGGTATAGTGTGATTAATACCAGTATGATCTGAAGTAGATAAAATTGTAAGCGTACTTAAAATAGAAAGTCGTTCCACACCAGTTTGTATTGCAAGTTCAAAACCATATCGAAAGACCCTAAATGTTTGCTTGGCTTGATTACATACGAATACTTCCTTCAAAGTCAGTTCAGTTTCTCTTCTTGCCCCTTAGGCATCCGCCCCAGATTCTCTTCAATATCCCTGCTAAGCAATGACACGCTCCAAACGCACAGCACTGCTTCATGAAAATGTTTCAAATAACCAGAGGCCACAGCACTGCTAACAGGTATACATCATGGCAGGTTCCACAACATGCAATAACTAACCTGAAAGTACATAATCGGTGGGTGCACCGATATGGCAGCAGTGCCTGGACCGATGTGTCGAGCAAATGCGCTGGCTTCTGAACGGGTGGTCCAAGCGGCCAGATGATGGATGAAGGAATGACTATTCCTGGCGGTAAAGCGTACGGAGCACCAAAGAAAGGCCAGGCAGTACTTGGGTACAGCAGGTGCAGTGTCGGTTGGCCAGGGGAGGCCCAGGCAAAGCCTTTGAAACTGGACTGAAAGGTAGCCGACCCAGGACAGCCAGCAGCAGCATCTGCAGGTGCATAATCTGTGAGTGTGCTGACACTTGTTGGAATACAAGAGCACACACAAAGCACGAATGCTTACATCAAGTAGATTTTAATCGTTTAAAGACAGTAACCTCCAAGGCACTAATAAGAACATTCCCATAACGCCCAAAGTGAAATTTGGGTCACAGTAAGAATGCATTTATTAGACCCGCAGGTACTGTGAGTGGGGTATGCATGATATATGCAAAGCTCACTGCTAAGCTAATTTGCATGGAACGCATGGTAGCAGCCCATCTGTATCCCTTGCTTTCAATCGGAACTGGTGTGTCATAGTTTGGGCTCCTACACTTCAATGTCTGACTTGTTTCTGCACGTTCAATTCTCCAATATAAATCGAGTTGAGTCAGTGCCTACAGCTTTCTTGTTAGTCTCTTATGGCCTGCGGTTGCGTAAATGGAAACTTGCGAATTCGCTCAATTTTCTGCACTAATTTAAACAATACATATGCCTCTGATATCGAGCCCCAGACTTCCCGCGAGCTACTCTGACGAAATCAGCAGGCGCCTCGTAGGCGTTGTGAAATCTCCCCCACTACCCCGAGACTATGCTAATTCCCTGCGAGGCCACATGCACGCATTTCACCTTCAATTTCCACGTATGTGAATTCTATACCTCTATGAAGTCTCAGACGGGCGTCGTCATATTCGTGCCGGACTCGTGAAGCTCGGAAACTTCAGGCGTCGTGAAATCGCCGCACTCGCTCGCTGGCGCGCGGCCCGAACTCTCTCACTGTTTCCTGCCCTTGCATACTATTTTCTCCCCATTGCACTTGTAAAATTCTCATCTGTTTAACTACACCTCCTGCGTCCTCATCTCTTGCCTGCTTTTCTTCCAGCACACCTTCGCCAGCATCCGGTCGACGCGTACGCTGTCGGTGCGCGTTGGCGAGTGAGTACGGCAATTTCACGACGCTTTTGCCGAGCGTCACGAGAACGGCACGCATATCGCGGCCCGAAGACCGCGAGGTCGCAACGGCAGCTCCCGGTCTCGCCAGCGCAATAGCTGCGAAGCGCACTGCACGGAATTCGGGTAGGGGGGGAGACTTGCACAACACCTACGAGACGCCAGCCAAGGAATCAAATGTACGCTTTCTTTTTTTTTAGCGTGTACTACATCGCGAGCATCGTAGTCAAGGGTCTAGCTTCAGCGTAAATTGATGCTGACTTCTGCGGAAACGGTGGACTGGGCGCCAAACAAGTATGCTAAATCACCTAGGCTCTCAGAGCAAATGAGATGGGGGTTCTAGTGAACCACTGACCCATAAACACCAGAACTCGTTCCAACCAAATACAGAATAATAAAAAATGCGTACTTACCCTAGCAAAAACGATGTTTCCAACGTACAATTCTCCTTCACTGTCGTCTTCATCTCGCGGACACCAACAGGCTTTGTTCGAACTGCAATGTCATCCACTTTTGACGCGCAGTATTTTATTGCGGCGATGATCGTTCTTCCCGGGTCCCCATGTTCAACACACGCGTAGGTTGGAAGGGTAGACATCACCATAAAGCTTTTATAACTATGATTTAAGCTTGAAATTGATAAAACCGAACTAATTGCGCCAGCAACCACTCGGCACAAAGCGCCATGAACAAACACACAAAAAGTGAGAGATAGTTGCCAGTCTTCAATAGCAGCACCTCTATGCTTTGACAGAAATTGTGTTAGTGCTGTAATATTGGTAATTATCTTTCTGATTTCAAAGTCTGAAAGGTGTTTATAACTTGAATTTGAGGTTTTTTAAACGCAAAAGTGACTACACATAAAATAACTGACATATATACTGATATTGTAAAGAAGTTTTCACGTTTGTTTTGGTTTTGTTTTCACGGCGGGCTTCTCAAGTGAGAAGGGGCGAGAAAACAAGCTACTTTGGGTTTAGGAAGAGGGTGGTAAATGTCGGTGTGATGGAAAGCAAGGAACAGGCGCTTATTCTGGTCTTAAAAAAAAGAGCTAATAAAACCCTCGCCGGAAAAAAAAAGCGAGGTTCGACGAGGAATTGAACCATGGACCTCCAAAACAGTAATCGGACGCGTTAATACTCAGCGCAAATGTTCAAAGACTGCATCATGTATTCGCTGTGTTTATATGGGAGTCAAACTTGGAACGGACAAGCCGGACAAACCTGTTTCGTAGGGTCAGGGACGGAGGTTTGGGACTAGCACACTTGTTTGAACGTCAAATTGTAAGCCGTTTCTTGTTTCTCTGCGATGTTAAGGATCCAACGTTAAGAACTATCTGCCAATTGCGCTTGGGTAGAGCGTTACCGGATATTATAGTCACGTCCAATGTTATACCTCGGCCTACATGGTTTTATGAGAGAAGTTGTACTGTCGTGCCGTTTCTTGGCTGTTCGATTTTCTTGGGAATACTTGTGTCAAGTAAATAGGAAAAAGTTGTATAAAGACGTGTGTGATGTGGTCCTCCCTGAACCAATGTACCGGTTGATTTATAGAGTAGGTAGGGGTAAAGATGTGCTTAAAAGAGTTAAGCGTATGCAGGTACCCCCTAGCGTAAAGACTTTTTTCTTCAAACTGCATACTGGAACACTTTCTGTTAAGACGTGGATGGCAGAAAAAGACTTGTTCGTTCCATGGGGAATTGATTGCATAATATGCAAAAAAGCTGAAACTATTGAGCATGTATTCATCGATTGTTGGGATGCTGTGTTCCTGTGGGATGTGCTCCAACGAACTTTGAAAAAGGATCTGCCTGTGAATGCCCAAGGTATACGGTACTTGCTGTTGAAATCGAGGATGGTATGCACTCAGCTAATCTCGGCGGGCGGTCGGGGGAGCGTCTAAAACACTGTATACTTACGTAAGTTGTCAACGAATCTTGTCGTTTGTGTCTAGTTTATGCTGCATTTTTGAAATTCTGGCTGTCCTAACGCTGGTTTTTGTCACGCACCGATCTTGCAGACGAGGCCACATTGCTAGCACTGCAAGCGATTGAGCCAAAGCTCCCTTATTTGACTCAAGAAAAGCTATCGCAGGTCAACCCGACCTTTTCAGCGCAAGCCACGGTAGCCAGGAATCAAAGGGAATGTGCCGTTAGAATTCTGGCGTTGATACCGCTTGTTTGTCCGGCACCGTCTGCAGACAAGCAACGTCGCGCTAATACTACAAGCGATGTCACTCCGGGCATGTCAGGCGCATCAAACCCGTCGTGTAAAACGACTGCTAACAGTGCGAAAACCTCTGAGTTTGTAACAAGTGGGGATAATGCAAGGCAATATTAGATAGCGACCGAAGCATGCGGTGGCGGCGACGTAATAGGTACAGCAAACAGCTACTGTGGACGGCAGCGACGAGCGAGAGAGATTTTACAGGAGCCGCCCCCGGCGGCCAGCGCAAAAAAGGAAGATAGAACCCCTGCATACACGCCCTCGAAGAAAGCTGTACAGCCGATTCAGTTTGTTCTTGACGAAGAGCAACCGAGGCTGCAGCAACAAACTATTGTGCTTGCCGTGGTATGAGCCAAAGCATATCTTGACATCGTTATGTTATCGTCCGTCTGACTGTTACTTATTGAAGGGAAAAATCAGAACACAAACGTTGACGTCTAGCGTCTATGCCAGACATAGACGCTGCTGTTCAGTCCCTAAAAACACCTTCAGGGCGTCTGTCGGTTCTGTCTGATGGCGCGCTCGCGCCGCTGATTACCAACAAGGCGTCTGTTGGCGTTCACTGATCGTGTTGGCGAGCCGGTAAACGCCATCACGGTTAAACTCCCTGTCGGAAGACTATGCTGTTGGGACGATAGAGTGCCGACAGAGCTTCTTATTGGCCCCACAAACGCCATCAAGGTTAAGCTCCCTGTTGGAAGACTAGGCTATTGGGACGATAGAGTGCCGACAGAATTTCTTATTGGCCCCACAGGCGTGCTGTCAGCCCAACAGGAAAGTCTTGTTGGACTTTTTGTCCGGGTAGCGGTGCTGGCGGGACAGCTTAGTCTCCTGAGACGCCAACACGATACAGAATAAAAAAGACATGGCAAGATGACAATGATCTAGATTGATGCTGATTGTTAATGACAAGAACGGAAGACCGGATACCGATTCAAGCTGCCCTTGTTGTTTTCTGTCTGTGGTACATCGCAGCGCTCAGAAAGGCAGCTACACGCTTCTAGATAGCCTTCCTCTCAGAGCGTACAGCGCCAACTATTGCGTACAATCATTGCGAACAGCGCCATTTCTTAATCGTAGCCACTATGCAATCCCTGTTTTGAAGTTATAGGGCAAAAAAACATGACTTTGCAGCGCTATTTAGTTCGGGTAAAGCCGCGGTGAGCCCAAGAGTGTGAGCGAGAGAGAGATGAAGAGAAAGAAGGAGGGAGAACTATTTATTCTACGGGAAGGGCAGCCACAGTGGTCGCCGAATTGATACCCAGGTTGGCGTAAAGTCATATAAAAAGTTCACCTACAGACACTTATAAACATGCAAACAAAGATGTACCCATAATAAGGAAAACAATGATATAACAGAAATTTACAGTGTTTTGTCCATCCGCGGTCCTGAAGGAAAAGCTAACCGCGGCTAGCTGAGCTGAGTGTACTTTCTTTCGTTGACCACGGGCCAAAACGTTGCCGTGAAGAGACCTGGCTGGACAGGGGCATGCCCGAGAATCCTTCACTTTGTTCTTTGATTTCTTAACAACGAAACTCTGGAAGTGCGTGTTTAACGTCCTCGCCAGCTGCAAATTTGGGCAATAGAAGGAGACGCCTGCGGAAGCTACAAAGAAAATCCTCCGTGCAGGCCACACTTCGTCCGGCCCAGTCAAGACGGCTTCAGCCCGCTTACACACGCTGCTTTGTCAACCTGAAACTGCCGTCTAGCTACTAGGACGTTTGAGGGGCAGCTCGGTGCAAACTCGAGAGCTTCTCTCAACCAAACAAGCAAATTCCGCTCCTAATGATGCAGTCAGAATGAGCAACAGCAGCCGCTTGGTCGGCTTCGTCGTAGCCAGCCACACCACAGAGAGCTGTTAAGCTACTCCCGGACAAAAAGATGATTGTTATTTATAACCTGAGTGTGCATGATATTAAAGTTTCAGCTAGCTGCCCATGCGGCAGTGCGATCAGGTGTTGAAGAGCTGCACAAAAGTCGTGAAGATTGTCCACGCCTGAACGGGAACAGTTAACAGAATTGAAACACAACGCTTGGCAACCGCTACGCTGTAGCTGCCAAGACCAGTAATCTGGGTACTTTCCACAACAAGAACTCCTGAAAACAAATTCACTCCTGCGCAAGTTGAAACCCCCTACTACAGAAAATCTCGCGCACTATATTCACACATTAGTTATCTCGCCTAGCTAGTGACGGGGTGTCTTTAGAAGGCGCCTCGGACGTTGATGAGAGGAGTTAAGAAATGTCCAGGCGAAAGACAGCAGTGTCTCTCCGTCGCGTCGCCGCGCAACCTATCAAACCGCTTCTTTCACCTCGCTTGTCGCCATATTAGTCTTTACGGCCGTCCGCAGTTCCTTAGAGAAATGAGAAGCGATGGAGTGCGTGAGGTCACGTGCTCTTTTTTAACCCAGTCCTCGCATCTAACAGGAGGCTCATCTTCAGCGACACTGTTCCTGCCGACTCAGCAATGTCGAAAGCCGTTGGCGAGAACGTCAGCGCGAATCGTTGCCCCGTCCTAAGTGAACCATGATAAAGATTACGGCTTTGATGAACCCAGAATTTTCTCTAGCTCAGTTGTTTTTCTTGCGTACAATATGCCCCATTTTATTTGTGCTTTTTCCGGCACATGTCCTTTTATTCCTAATCTTTAAATCTCATCTAGATAAGGCCGTGTGATAATGTTTAAAGAAATTGAGTAAAAATAATGCAAATATAATGCGAGTAACTCGTGAGAAAACGCAATTCTACAGCGTGAACTTAACTACTCAACCACCTCCCTCTAACTAAGTGTCATGCTACAGTTATCTCGGCGTTTATATATCGGACAACCTTTCTGTAAAATCACACATCTAACACCAAAACAAGTGACACAAATTTGCATTTTTTACGGCACATCTTGCGCTTCCTAAAGTTTGGTTTATATAAAGCAGTACTTCGGTCTAAGCTCGCGTATTCGTCACCGATTTCGGTCCCGCATGACAACTTGCCACTTCTTGATATCTAAGCCATCCACAATCACTCCTCGCGCTTCATATCGTATAATATTTCGCACTACTAGCGGTCACTTCCATTAAGTCGCACCCTCAACTTAGTTGACTGTCGGTGCTCAGGAAAATATTCCCGACTTTCTCTTTTCACACAATATATGACGCTAATTCAACGCTCAAGGTTTCGCAGCTTTTTCCGGCCAGTTATCATTCGACAAACAACGACCATCTGTTTAAGGTTGTCGTATCCAGCCGAGGGACAAACCACCGTTTCAACTCATTCATTCCTAAAACCATCTGCGACTGTAACTACCTCTCCACCTGCATTGCGTCCATATTAAATGCAGTCCTCTCAAAGGTGGCTAGTAGTGGCCATATTACCTTATATTTTTGTTCCTTTTTGTCTGTGTATTTGCGGTTTTATGCTGCTATTTTGTTGTGTAGAAAACGTTTTATAAACATTCCAATGCTTTCTTTCTAGTTGCTCTACACATTTCAAATCTGTAAATATGTTTCTAACATGTAACCAAATTCCTGCTGCGTTGCCTGTACAGTGTTTTACCCCCACTCCTGTTTGTAATGCCCATGTGCGTTGAAGTAAATAAATAAACTAAATGAATAAATAATAATTTTCGCCCAAACTCTCTGGTGTTTCTATACACGGGGAAGAATGGGAGAAAATTAGGATTAAGGTGGAATTTTTGTCCTCAACGCTGATATCCGTACTATTATCGATTTTACCCAGCCCCGTGTTCAGCTGATAGCCTGTTGGAAAATAATGTTGCCCGAGGAAGAATAGAGGCTATTGGTTGAGAATGGGGAAAATGGTTCTTTTATGATAATTACTCTTCACCTCGCTTGGGGCCAACACAGTCACCGTGCCATCACATATACCACCAGAAAATAGGACCAATCAGACATCGCATGCACCGTGTCACTACGCCCATCATAGAGCACTGCACGGGCCCGGGCCCGGCCCGGCGGGCCGGGCCGGGCCATCCGAAGTCGATTTTTGGCGGGCCCGCACCTGGCCCGGGCTCAGTGCCACGGACCTGGGCCGGGCTCGGGCTTGAATTCATAGCCCCGGCTATTAATAGTTCCGACGTTAGGCGTAGAAAAGAGCATAAAATTGATTATTCTGAGTTTACTTTTACGCGCTTCTTGACACATTGTTTTAAAACATGTTTTGCTAGGTCTGATAGTCACTATACTGTAATTTTACACACATTTCATGTTGTGCATACACGTTTTATATTTGGTGTATAACGTATCAAAGATACGGTTACAAGGAACGCCCTGGCGGGAAAGGAATTAACCCACCCTGGAGCTGTACACCTATGTCTATGTACGTGTGTTTTATGATGTCGAAGAAATCTAAATGCGGCTGCCATGGCTTGAAATCAAACTCGCGTGCCAGAGAAGAGCCACCGCTTAACAACCACTGCAGGTAAAATATTTCAACGCACGCACGTACTCGTGGATTCAAATGGGGAGCAAGAAATCTCAGCAATACCAACTTGTGACCGAGGAAACCACGTGAAATGGCCAAGAGTCTGGTCATCAAAGGTGATGGTGCCTCTCGGTTAAGAATACGAGCTATTATTACGCCGATGTGGCGTGAACTGCAGACGGTGTGAGTACGTGCACTTTTAAACCCTTAATTTTCGCGTTTCAATTCAGGACCTGCTTGTACAGACTAGATGCTCCGTCTGATTTCGCGTTACGAAAACACTGGTCCAAATATAACAAACAAATTTTCTTCAGAGTGTAAGACCGGGCCTGGTCACACACACGCGGGCCCTCCCTAGGCTCAAAAATAAATGACCCGGCCCGGGCCGGGCCGGGGCTTCAGACGGCGGGCCCGGGTCGGGCCCGGGCTAGGTTCACTTATGAATGCCCGGGCTAGGTGTCACGGGCCTGGGTTGGGCTCGGGCTTCACAAAGCGGGCCCGGGCCGGGCTCGGGCCTTAAAATCAGGCCCGTGCAGTGCTCTAGATCATGCAATCATGTCCGCCGAGTCATGACGTCTATCGTGCTGTCTCATCCTCTGTGCAAATAAGTCCATATTTGAGCTTTCACTTCTACCAGGGAAACGCATACACCATTTCTTTTTATGTCCAAATTCTTATTCATTCATCCCGCAATTCTTGGTACAGAAACGACTTCCTGTAATAAAACAACTTATTTTGCCGAATTTTACAACAAATGAACATTCCTCTACAGTGTAAGCTTGTTTCTGCCTAAACTTATAATTTGTAGTTATTTTTCCATAGAGACAGCTAGAAGTTTCAGAACTTCGTTATTTTAGTGAGAAAAAGTTCGGTATGCTTTAAGAAGAGTTGGGCTACACGTCGTTGTATGTTGCCAGACCTGTTACATGATTGATTTATAAACATTTTCAACTCCCAATTCGTGTACTGCCAACATATTATGAGAAATCTTAAAATACTCTAAGATTCGGAGCAAATCGATCAGCTTGAAAATTGCCAGAAACACAAATATTACTTGGTCTGCACAAAACGTGTATTGTATGTACATGGACATTGTATGGACTTAGGCAATATTATTCCCATTGTGGTACGCGAAGAAAGAAGTCCCATGGTGAGTTTTCTTTAAAACAGTGGCAGCCACCATTGTAACTCAGCCTATTCGCGCTACACACATTCCTCTTTCGTTCTTCATCCTAAGCTTATCCTAAGAGGAGCGATTGCCTTTAAGCATTCTCCTTTTTCACGCAAGAACTCCATTTATACATAACTTTTCTTTGCTTCAGCCATTCGAGTGATGGGAGTTTCTAGGTTATCTGCCCAGTTTGCAGCTTGAAGCTTTGGCGGTGCTACCAGCACTATTCTCGCGACTAATTTCTTGCATGTTTTGCTTTGTCGTAGTGCGCTGCTGGAACCTGGCATACAAGTAAGGGAGTCACCCTTGAGAAGGAAACTCGATGACGCTCAGACGCGCGCGTGCACACCCCGGCACATGCACACACCCACGCATGCACACCCACACACGCGCGCGTGCATCAACTGGGGCTTCGTCGAGAGTCGCTTCTAAGCCCGCGGGTGTGATACGCAGACGCCAGTGTGATCTGATGAAGAGTGAAACCTACCGGCGCCACCTAGCAGAAAGCAGCAGCAGCAGCAGCAGCAGCAGCAGGTGCAGCGCACTGAAAACCGTGTGGAAAGCTAAAGAAAGCTTCTTTAAAAGTGTTGGAATGTCAACCCGCTGACCATCTATTAATGAACGGGCGGGGCAGAGTGGGCGAGCGGAAGTTCTCGTGCGGCCGTCGAATCAAGCGCCAACCATGCCCTGGTGAGGCGATTCCACAGCTTGGAGAAACATTTGCTTAATTGCGCTTCCAGGGCTCTATCGCCGCGGTACAGCTGTGGTCTGAGCCGACTGGGGCGTAATTCTAAGGGCGAACATGCACGTAACTTTACTGGGAGTGCGTGGCCCTCGTTTGGTCGTTGCCGTTGACCATTAGAGTATCTTCATAGCAGAGCTGCGGCACTCATCCCTGCGCATTGCGTAGCAACGGCTGATGCAGGAGCGACGAACCACGCCTTTCGAATGCGCGCCGCACCGCCTGGCGAGTTCATGCTGAAGCGAAAACTCTCTGCGATGAAGGAAACCTAATGCCCCGAGTTTTAGTAGAGGCCCACAACAGTCCCGGCATCGGCCGTTTCGGGACCATACGTTAAAAAGACGGAGAAATAGAAAACGTACAGATTGTCATTTATGCTGCTCCGTGGGCCCTCTGCTGTCTGGCTGTCTCTGATGTCCGGCTCTGCGCAATAAATATTTAGTTGGTTTGTGCTCATCCATTCCTTCTCTTCTGCTGAAGTCCCTCTATGTGGCGCTTTGTGGTTCGCGCCATGGAACTCATTTATCACTCAGGAGCATCAACGACGTTGTTGGCCTATATTAGCGCGTCGGCTAATATTAGATCTATTAGCCCGCCGCTTTGTCGCTGCACGAATACATCGAGGATATCAAGAAATGCGCATAATCAGATCACGAGTTTGGCCGTCGATGAAAGCGTGCGGGGGGAGTGGTTCCTGCCTTCTGCGTCAGCCGTTGGAGGCAGCGTCTGAATGACGAGCACCCCGCCCGCCTGGAAATCCTCCAAAGCCCGCCAGCAGACACGCCGCTCGCTAACAGAGGCCGGGTATAGTCCTGCAGAGATCCTCTGAATTCTCTCGTGAAACGCGTCCACAGGCGGCTCAGCCGGCTTAGTGAGGGCACCCGTTCCACCGAATGATCTTCAACTGGCTCTTCCATCAAGTTTCCGCATATATTCTCTCGATTCCCCCACGGCTGCTGCCAGCTTTTCATAAATTTTTCAGAAACGTCCTCGTCAAATGGCGGTTATCGAGCCCGAAATGCGCGATCCAGAAGTTGCACCTTCCAGCTTTGGAAATGCTCCACTCGAGTGAAGTTTGGGCTTGGTTCGATGAACGATCGTGAACTTCCAGAGGTCGAATTTTCTTTAGTGCAATAAGAAGGAAAAACGCGGACAAGATAATCGTTATACACATAATGCCTCTGATTATCACCTACGTTTAATGCTTCTTCGTCGCCCTTTTGGTTGTCGACTTCTTCAGAGGATAAACATGTATAAGCTTATTTCACGCAAGATAAGCGTACTCCGTTAAACATTCACCGCAGACGAAAAAAAGCGCAATCTTCTTGCTCAAGGGCTATGTTGACCGCAAATGACCTGTAAGCGTTATAAGTGCGCCCCTCCGTCCTTCGCTGCATTACGAAAACAGCGAAACGGACTGAATGTTAAGCAATCGTCAAAAAGCAATCGCATAAAAATCATGGTGTGTGACGGAAAATTTCCAAGTGCAGAGCACTTTTTAGGGGCTCGACTTGCCGTCGAAGGTCGCTCGCTGGACCCAAGTAGACCCCAACGGCATTCCGTCGTAGCCGCTATCGCCGCGGCCTCCCACAGAGGCTTCAAAAGCTAAGCGGTTTTTATAGCCACAAGCGTTTGAAACTCGTGAACCGCTTGCGCTTAAATGCTTTCATAGCTTTTTATTCTCCCGGAAGCAAAGGGTACTTATAAATGGTTTTTTGTCGGACGTTAAAGAGATAACTTGTGGTGTACCACAGGGCTCCGTTATGGGTCCCATATTGTTTTCACTTTATATAAACGATCTCCCAAAGGCTCTTCACTCCTCACAATTAATAATGTATGCAGATGATGCCGCTCTTGTTGTTTCTGGACCATCTCTTCAGGTAATTCAAACCAAAATAACCAGTGAGCTGAAAAACTTGTCTTCGTGGTTTTTTGAAAACCGCTTAACACTTAATGTAGACAAAACTAAGTACGTCATTTTTCACTCTAGGTACAAGACCACCAACAATTCTTTCGCACGTACTCTGGCAGCTCGTTAATACAGCAAGTCTCGCCATTTCAAATACCTAGGAGTTATTTTTCACTGTCATTTACACTGAAAAAAAAAACAGATTAAAGCGGTAGGCAGAAACTAGCTTTCGGTTGCCAGTCGCTCTTTGAGGCGAGATATTATTTCAGTATGATGTACGACGCTCCCTTACTATGGCTTTCTTTCATTCACATACAGTTATTGCTGTGAATCTGGGGGCAAACATATAAAACCTACCTATCGCCTTTACTTCGTGTGCAAAAACGAGCATTGACTGCGTTGACAACTGATTCAAGTCTTTCCAGGAACAACGTTTTCCGGGGTAATGGAGTACTATCGTTTTGGTCCTTGCGCAATTACAAAATTTCGGTAGTGATCAACAATATAATAAACACCAATTCTCCCTTTCCGTTGAGCCTTTTCACCTTACCCTCTCGTAGTACAAGGCAAGCCTCCAATTTCAATTTCAACCTTCCCAAATGTAATAATGTATATGGTGAACGCGTGATTGAGTTCAGTGGAGTCAAAATATGGAACGACCTTCCGATAGAGGTGAAAACAGCGAGGAATTTTAAAATGGCCACTAAACAGCATTACAAGTCTTGTGAAATTTTATCCGGAACTCTTGCTATGTGAATCATCTTTTTAGTGTCTATGTTCGATTTGTTGTGTCTATCCGTGAATGCGTAAAATTTGCGTTGTATGACATGTAACCTTGTGTAAATCTCAATTTTGCTTGAGCCCTCCACGCTGTGCCGATAAGTGTTTGTGAATTGCTTGTGAATTGATTGTAATTTTATATTGGACCGGCCACTAGCCTTTGCAGCTATCGGTCCGACCAGTTTTTTTGTACATACTTCGTGTTTTATGGAATAAAGTTTCTTATGAAAAAAAAAAACATCTCCCCGTGATTTAGCGCTTAGAACACTGCAGATCCATTTGAAGCAAAACATCTGTAATTACCGGCAGCGCCGCGTAATTTGGTTAGGAACGCTCATTCGATTGCTTTTTGCAATAGTAAGCGAAAAAAAAGTGGCGGTCCAACGCGGCATGCGCGGGGGATAAAAGCAAGCACAAAAAGAACAGAACTCCCGCTGGCACTGTTACTGCAGGGGGCAAGCGAGCGCTTAGGAGGCGGTTAAATCTGACTTATATTAGGTGGTATTAGTGAGCGGATAATGGCGCTACAGCCCATTATGGCGAACTCACCTGTTCTGCACTTCCGGCAGCTTTCACGTTTAGTAAACGGCTTTAATTATTTCTTTGCTTGGAGAGCAATGAAAGCCCTGATAACGCAATATAGCCCTGTTCCTTCAATAGCCACGGCCTCCAGTATTCCGCATCCGAAGAAATTTTAAGGAGGAAAAGCCTCAAGTCCCCCGTGCTGCGAAAAAAACCCGCCCGCATCTTTCCCAAGGGGGGGAACTCGAGTAAATGCGTCACAGAGTGGTTGGGGTATCGCGTTGAATGTTGCGTAATTGGGTATGGTTTGGGAATGCTTAATTGTTATTTCGTCTTATTATTCTTATTCATTGAATGAAGGAAAGGAGCGAAGGCAAGGGTGCAAAGTAAAGTCTCTCTTTATTGCTTGGTGCCGTCAAGCAAGCGTCAAGTCAAGCGAAAGCCAAGCAAGACGCCCTTGACTGAATTCCGAACGCGGCGCTCCGCCGCTTATATACACACCCGCCCGCGTTCGAGGGAGAGGAGTACGGGGGAGAAGGACGCGCATGCGCACACTTCCGTACACAACGCGCGCGAACTTTCCACGCACCCACCACGCCGTTATCACGTGTACACGCCCTGCCGGCCGTTACTGTTGAGCGCGACGGCAGCGCACGGGTAGCTACGACGCATGCGCGCACAGACGCGCTCCCCCCGCACACCGCCGCAGGATGTTAGTGAGAGCGACGGAGCGCACGGGGTACACACGATCCTCGCGCACCAGCCGCACCTTTGTTTGAGAGCGAGGAGGGTACGGGGGAGAGACGCGCACCTGCGCCTCGACGGCGACGCGCATGCGCAGTGAGCGTGTGGACCGGCTCCGACAACATCGACGAGTGACTCGCGAGCCTAAGAAGGGCTCCGCATTTAAAAGCGCCGTTGTTGTTGTAGGTTGTTGTATAGTTTCTATTGTAGTAGTTGTCTGGTCAAGAAAATGGCCGCCCCAGTAAAAAATTAGCGCCAGCCACTTCTTGTTGTATTCAAAGGGGGCATTGGATCCTGAGGTATACTAACTCGCTGCAACTAGTAATATCTCAGGAAGTGCCTCAATGCCATCTACCTTGATTGGCCGTAGGCACTCATGAGTAATTCTCAAAGATAGTTGGGAAAACGTATGCAAGCTATTTGGATAAAAGTCCCGGAAGTGTGGTCGCCCATCAATGCTGCAGGAGAGACGCCGTCCCCTAAGTCAGGGGTACTGCCAAATACCGCTACCAAACATTTTTTCCACCTTGAACTAATTAAATACGTATAAATATATCTATGGCTGCATACAAGCGAGGGATTACTCCATGTGACTATTTCGATTGTTTGTAGAAGTATGCTGTAAACGCCTAAATTCAGTCTATTTAGCAAAGAAATGCCGTGACACTACGCAGGATCTTACAAATCGTGAATGCCTAAAGCATAATGCTCGATTGAACGCTGCATGATGTTTCAGCGCCTCGAAGACTGAGCTGGCTCGTCGCTGAGTGCTGTGCCGCCCAGCGAAAGAGGAACAGGCAGCCGTACTGTGAAGCTGAATAGCGAGGATAGCGTGGGCGAAGAGCTGCTGCCCCCCACATCCGCTTTTCAACGCGATCTTCGCTTGCCCAGATGTCTTAGCGCAAGGCCTTGCACAAATAGCAATTTATATCTCGCAGTTCTGTACCGCGTTTCGGTGGCAGCAGTCTTCGCTAAAAGAGCGACTTGCTGCTTTAGCATTAAAAACAAGTCGCAGTGTTTGCGTACCTGAACCGTTTCGCATTCGTTGTACCTAAAAGCAGTTACAGGCCTTTGCGACGCCTGAATATGGTATTTTTGCTTTTACCCTACTCACATCGTATATAGCAGAACCACGTTATCCGCATCTCTTCAAACCACCCAAAACATTACAACTGTGATACGCCCTGGGTAGACACAACGATTTTCCGACGTGATAAGCGTCCAGGTCAAGACTTTTTTAAGGCGATCTTTCTTTGCGAGTACGTTTTTACTTGCAACACTAGTCCTAGCAATCACCTGTTTCTTCTTATATCACGACAAAAAGCTGTGAGTTCATCACGTGTTTTGAACGAGTTATTGACCGGTTTTTTGTCAGCTGTGAAAAAACCTGCTCTTACTGATGTCGCCCACACAGCAAGCAAAAAACGAGCTGTTGCTCGACAATTTGGTTTAATCTCGTTCAAGCTCGGACAATTTGTCGTTCTTTTCTCTTCTCGCCTGTGCTCTGTAACTGACGACATGGATTATACTCTCTCCTTCAATATACTGCTCTTTCAGCAGCTGTGGCGTTCTGAGGACCACGACACCGATATTATAGCACCCGTGCTATAGTATAGGTGTCGTGGTCTTCAGAATGCTGTATTACATCCCGGATCGTCGTGTTTACATCCGCATAGTGACCTTGGCCAGTGAATGCCTTTGCCTCGGTTGTCCTACGCAGTGCTCACATTCTACGATTGCCCAACATGGTCTCCCTCTTTTGCTTATTGTTGTCCTTCGTGGTATGCGTGCAAGAAAAGCGTTGCTGAAGAGCATAGCTGAATAAAGTAAACTGTTCCATTTGAAGTACCATGCAGTTATAATAAATTCGTTACAAAACGCGCTTGCTGAGTCAATGGCTACGCAGAGTTTTGAACGTTGCCTGCTTCTGCGTTCATTCAAGTACTCAGAAATTACATGCACACTAGAAGGCTGGGAGGGGTAAGCTAGGAGTAAGAACAAAGCGGACACATCGATAAACCGCACAGCGCAACGCCTTCTTGACAGCACGCGGGTTCATTTCGCGTGAATGAAGTAAACATGAGAAAAGTAGCGACATTAAAATCTCTCAACTACGCGATAAAGGAGCTTTAGCCGCACAGTTGCTCAAACAGGGAATTCGACGATAAAAGTTCTCATCACTGACAACGATAGTCGGCTCAGTTGGTGGCTGATTCTGAGTTATGTCTTAGTAGGTTAACGTGTCTTTACAACGATGCACGTCATGAGGCATTCAGCTAGCTTACTCTAACACCTCTATAATGGGAACTGAAAGCACAAATTAGACACAGACAAAGAAAGAAGACAACAGGACGAGCGCTGACTACCAACAAAATATATTTGGAGAAACCCACAATTGATACATGTCCACGCTTTCCACTTGCATACCACCACACATGCGCAGAGACCCTTATAATCATCTGAGATAACATAGTTCTTTTTGAGAAAGGGATACAGATGGTGTGCTCACACATTGAGACTACGACCTATCTATTTTTTCAGAATCCATAATTTCTCTGGTTAACCTATCTTTATTCTTGCTCATTATGGTGCATTTGTCGGAGAGCGGAACGCAGCGCGGTTCGTGGTCACACGTGGGACAGTTATGCGTTAACCACGGCCTCCGCGATCGGATGCCGGCTGCGCGCCGCCGGCAGCAAATCGCGGAGGCCACGCGCTAACCATCCGCCACTCCCATTTTAAATGCAGAGCATTTCTTTAACTCACATGTAGCGTCCGCCGTCCGTCCGCAACAGCTCAGCGCGCAGGTGCGCCCTCTCCCCTACTCCTCCTCTCCCGCATCAGGCTACCCTCCTCGCTCTCAACAACAGATCCGCACCCCTCCCCCTACACTATATAAAAAAATAATAGTTATCGACGCCTGGTTTCGATCCCACGACCCTGTAGGCGGAACGCGAGGTACATGGTGCTCTTCCCACTGCGCCACAAAAGCGACACAGAATCAAAGGGTACGAACGCGCCTTATATCCTTGACTCATTCAAACTACGACAAGAAGCTGCTGATACACGGCAGCAGTTGCATCGATCTCGTCTTCACCAGTTGCTGCAACGCACGACCACTGCTTAAAGACCCCTTAACAGTACACTTTAGCGACCACGAAGCCGTCGTTCTCAGCGTCCAATACAACGGCAACAGCAACAAATAAATAAATAACGACTTACAACAACCTACTCCTTGCCTTCACTTCTTGCATCACAAAAAAAAAGAAAAATTGGGCCCATCTCTCCACGAGGGGGGACTCGAGTCGCAATTGACTACCATCCCACCACCACCCCCCAAACACTAACGTTAACGCAATACACCCACCCCCTACGCGACGCATTTACTCGAGTACCCCCTCGTGGGGAGATGGGCCCAATTTTTTTGACATTGCCAGAGTGCTCGAGAAGCCGGTCATTAATACAGCGACCAGTCTGCCCAATGTAACGTTTGCCGCAAGAAAGGGGAATTTCGTATACCACGTTTTCTGTGCATGTTGTGTGCTTACATTTATGTTTTATACCGCAACGGCTAGAGCGTTGACCACAGGGATTGCTCATTATGCATAACTTGCCCAGTTTTTCTGGGGCAGAAAAAACCATTCTAATATTGGCATGTCCTGCAATTTTCTTCAAGTTGTGGGAAATATTGTGGAGGTAAGGTATAACCGCGTACTTTGGACGGGTTTCGAGTAACGCCGGCTGCTTTCTCTGCATTTGGGAGCGCAACCTTTTTACCAAGGACTCAGCAACAGAGATTTGCAAATGAATCGAATACCCCGAGTTGGACAATCTTTGCGATTGTTGGCGGAGGCTGGTAGCGATTTAATGGTCGCGCGATTTCTTGATATCATTCTTAAAACACATGTTTATTATTCCTCTCTTCACCAATTTTGAGTGCGCGGAATGTAAGGGGAGGAGTGGTTTGCTCCTCCTTGGTTGGTATGCCCAACATGTGTGATCTGGTTGAATCGTCAAGCGTATGTCGAGAAACTGGATTGAGTTATTAACAGGAAGTTCAAAAGCACACTGGAGGGGCCTAAATTTTTTTAACAATGGATAACACATCATGGGCGCGACGTTCTAGGACATTCGAATTACAAAGGAAGAATAAATATTCGCCACAAAGCGAAACACACGAACAACACTCATGCTGTCAAGGTGCCCTGCCACAATGTTATCTAGTTTGGATAAAAGCAGGTCACAAATCCAAACTTTATAACTGATGCCCGTAACGTCATGAAACGTCAGAATGATGAAACCACACAAACCTGCTTTTTCAACCGGAAGCACGTGACCAAAACTGCAAGCCAATCACAACATACTTCCGGCAAATTTCCTAGTTCCCTAGAAATTTGTGCAGTCGAGAATAGGGCCCCAAGTTAAGAACGACAATAGCTCATGCAGTGTGTCACTACGCCGAAGCGACGGCACTGGATGTCAGCGCAGGCGCGCGTTTTGAAAGGAGATTGCGTATAATGCGTGAAATCGCCTGGTTTTTATCACGTAGTTTGTTTGTCGTCGAGGCAGTAATTCATAAACAGATTACGTCTGAAAGGTCGCTGAAACGAACTAACATAATGCTCAATATACTTGCCGCAGGCGTTCTTTGCGTCGCGATCTGGGAACAGCCGGTTGCAGTGATGAGACGCAGTGGCAACTTCCGTTCCACGTAGGTGGACAGCTAAGGTTTTAGGTACCTACACTTGAAAAGCGTAGACACACAGTGGCTGAGGAAGACTAGAAGTTTAACAGTGAAATACGGAAAGAACAGTGGAGAATCGAAGATACCCAAGGAAACCAAAAAAGAGGGAAGGCAGATAGAAGAACGACTAATGGAGAAGAAGAAATGAAAGCTAAAACGTCGTTAGAGATGTACAGGGATGATAAATTGGACATGAAAAGGGAAATTTCTACGATAATTTTAAGGGCACTGCTTTACTTTTGGAGGCTAAAGCAGGTTGCTTGTGAACTAAGATTTTTGTGGGGAAGTATACACAAAATGATGGGGTATGCGTGGTCTGCGGAAAAGAGATAGAAAATATGCGTTACTGTTAGCCTCACATATGAATGCGAAGGTATACATCCATATCTTCGTAAGGGACATGTTCGGCTTCCAGAAGCTTTAGGATTTAAGGGGTGCACATAGTTAGGCAACGTCAAGGCTTGCGAGGCGACGAAAAAAAGATTACAATGCTGGGAACGAAAAGCAGTGAGAGGAATGTTGCCTAGGCAGGTACCACCTGTAACAGAAAAAATAAGGATTTTTCGACACAAGTTTTTTTGTGCCTGCCCTAAGAGCAGCGCTAGCGTTAAACGAAGAGTATATAACTTAGATTTATTAGTTTTCTTCTGGTAAGATGACACATCACCCAGACACTAGGCGATACCACTAACAATATTCAATCAATATCATCATCGTTATCGTTCTTAAGTTGCACCCGAGTATAGTAACGTATTCGAGATGGCAGGGCTCTGCCACCAAGCATCGGGAGCTTCCCTGCACTACACAAGCAGCACGCAAGCATAGTGCAGTGGCGGGCTGAATCGTAACGTTACACGCACAGTACTTATCATTGCCTGCAACAGGATATGTAGGTGAGCCAGTTGGTACATACCTGAGTTACATATAGGGCAAGATACAGGACGATAGGAAGATCACACAAGCACGTGTGATAAATCAAGCATGTGTGATCTTCATATTGTCCTGTTTCGAGCGCTGTTTGTAACGCAGTTCTAGTTGTCATTTCCGTTTTAACGATTGACGCATTTAAGTGCATTTCTACACAGAAACTTTCACGCGTATGTTAGTGCTGTATTTATTGCGTGAGCATCACTGACGTGTCAGTTGGGTGAGTTGGCGAAGTACTCGCCGTGCTCTAATCCGTATTAACTGAAAGTGAAACAAGAAACCTGTCGTCGAAATTCCCTTTGGTTGCAAACCTGGGTGTGGGCGATCCTTACGGCTACACGGCTTCTGAAGGCGAGTATAGGCAGGCCCGTCACCCCATTTTGGCTGCGAAGCGCTAAAGGAAAGACGGTGACGATGGAAAGATCCAAACGTAAAGAGCCGGACTGCTTGCGGGGGCAAAAAGGAGAGGGAACGCGTGTGCGCCCCGGCGATGGGTGCAGTGATACGTAGTGATGGGCAGCGTCACTGGCCGGCTAAAGATTAACGTTTCCTGCCGCTTAGCCTCAATGTAGGGCTGACGAAGGCCGATTGGACAAGGCTATTAGTCATAGTGCTGGAGAGAATAACGGGAAGGCCCTCAGAAAAAATGTGGTGAAGAAGCCTTAAACAACAAGGGTCCGAATATATAAGTTAATTAAGCAATATCAAGAAAAAAGGCAAGACCTTTTGAAACAGGAACCTAAAAAAATCTATTGCGAAATAATGGAGCGAGGTGGTTTTTTAAGTGTACGAAATTATCAGCGCACAAATATTTTTGTTACCGTATCCTCTACACACACAAGCCAGCAGCGTGTATTGAAAGCTAGAAATCTCTCCTAACCAATTGAAGGGGTTCTTTATCAAAAACAAAATTCGTTTTATTTCAGCAATAAACATACTGTCTTTGGAGCAGACTGTAACAGAGGGGTGGGAGTTTACGTACACCACACGACGGGTTTTAACGCGTAAGGAGGAAGGAATAGCTTTACTGTCACTCAATTCCCATTGATCCTTGGGAGCATCGACTGCAATATGTGCGCACCCAAAGATACCTCGGGATTACTCTGGACAGGAACCTCTGGTGGGCCCCTGAGGTCCACAGACCACGTACTCGAGTTTCTGCAGTGTCGCAAGTTATTGGGTACCTTGCCGGCAGTCGCTGTGGTCGTGACTGTCGATCGATAGTCCTGCTCTGCAAGGCGTATGTCGATGGCTTGCTACGTTACAGTCTACCTGTTTTACAGCGGCTGTCGACTTCAAGCAAGAAGCAGCTTAACGGAGCAAGAAATAATTGTGTGCGCGCCTGTCTTGGTCTGCCTAAGGGCATTTCGTGCACTGGTACAGTTGCGGAGCCCGGTTGCTTGCCCTTGGATGTTCTCCGGCTGTACGAAACAGTTCGAATATACCTGAGGCATCGGTTGCACTCAGAAACAAATTTCTTGGCCAGTAATTTACAGCGCAACACAAACTCCAGCTTCGCAGAAACGATAACCTCTATAAACATTTCTGTACCCCCTGAAGCCCGGCAGCCCATGCCAATCGCCTTCTGCTGGTGGCTGACGAAGAATGTAGCGCAGGGCTTGTTTAGGTGCATGAAGCTCGGCCGACGTATATAAGGTTGTTCCTTCCAGGCGGTAGGACAAGACTTGGCCGGTCGACGAAATGAAGACGACAAACCATGCCTGGACTTTCTCACCCCTGTGCATAAACATTAGCATACCTGGTCTGAACTCCAAGAAAACTCTGCCACAAGTGTGCCTCCTACAACTCGCGCTTGCCGACATCAATGCCCAATATTCACATATGGCCCACTATTTTACTGACGGCTCAACTACGCCTCACGATAGATCTTCCGGCATCTTCATTCTGTCGACCGGCAAACTCGTCCTACTGCCCGGAACGAACAACCTCATCCACGTCTGCCAGCTCCATGCACTTAAAGAAGCCCTCGGTACATTCTTCGTCAGCCACCAGCTGAATGGGCTATATTCACGGACTCGAAGGCGGCTTTGCAAACCTTACGGCGTGCCAGCTGCTTCAGCCTTCACGAGCATGCATCCCGTGAGGTCACGTACCTGCACCATCTCGCCTACGTCGCTGGTCACCGAGTGACCTTAAATGGATGCCTGCCCATTGCGGCATTCTCGGCAACGAAAAATCGGATGAGGCAGCTCGCAGAGGCCTGCAGCTACGAAATGTAAGAAAGATGTTTTTCACAAAACACGAGGCCGCAGCGCTAGCGAAGGATGTTGCCTTAGAGAAGCGAAACCGCCTCTGGTGTTGTCCTGAAACTCGGCCCTCCTTTCCTGCCCCATATAGACCCTGGACTCAGAATAAGGCTACCAGAGCGGATATCCACGCAAGCTTGAAACTCTTTACCACCGGTTGTGTCTCAACGCAGCGCTCACGAACTATAACTGCCATCGCCTCGGTCTAACTGAAATCCCTATTGCGATAATTGTGGATTGCCCGAAACAGTAGAGCACGTCTATCTAGAGTGTCTGGCATATATCTAAGAAATAAATCACCTCGCAGAAACGGTTGAGTGCCTCAACAACGCATCTATATCTTTGAAAGACCTCCTTTACCCTGGCCCTTTCCATCGTCCCAGAGAAAAGTGTTGGTTGCCTTATTTGACTATTTACGCGAAATCTGCGTCGCAGAGACAATTTAGAACTTTACCTGTCAGATCGTGTGGACTTTTACGGCACCACGCAAAGCTTCGTGTTCACTTTTCCTTTTACCCTCTACTTTCCCCCCCTTTCTTCTGCCCTACTTCCTTTAGGGCCTTTACTCCCTTCTCCCGATCCCCGCAGAGTAGCATGTAGGTGGGAACAAGGTTGCAAACCTCTGTGCTTTCATCTAATAAAGAGCTCTCACTCTCTCTCGCTCTGAGAGGGCGCATGAATGCCGTGGTGGGAAGGAGAGGGACACGGATGTAGGGAGGGAATAATAGAAAATATATCACTTTTCAAGGCTCAATCAATTGAATTGGTAGAGAGCATTATATAGGTCGTAGATTTCGTGAAGATATAATGGCTCAAGAGCCTGTATGACCGGGGCAAAATGTAGCGCCATGGGCGTCTTGTACTCCCCCTTCGTCTGAACAATCATGAACTTTGCGATAGCCGCAACGCGGGAACGATGAAGCTAACTCGAAATAAAAGAACTGCCTGGGCAGCGAGATCTCTTTTCCGGAACACGAAATTACCCACCCTCGTAATGGGGTTTCTATACTGCCCTGTGCTCTTTGCCTGTCGTGTGTATGCTGTATCGTAAAGGCGCGCCATGGCAAACCGGATAAGCTGGCTGCACGCGAACAGAATTTTCATGGTTGCCCTTTCAAGCACGCAAAAAAGCACGTTTTCGCGCACGCCGCGGATTCAGTTACAGCTGTTGGCCGCGAGAGGCGATGTGTCCCTAGCGGCAAACAGCAATGCGCCCTTTGAAAACTGTAGCGCCCCATTTGACACGCCACCAGAGCGACAATTGAAAGTAGCAGATCGCTGGGCGAAGGCAGTACCAACGCAATGCAAGAACACCCGGCATTAGTTCTTGTCGGCTTTCCAAGTGATGACATTCACCCACCGTTCCAATGCTCCACTTTCTTCTGATAGGACATGTAAATAAGACCCATTAGCTCGCTCGAATACGCCGCGAAGGCGAAGCATATAATAAGCAACTGGTTAAGCAGCGGTCTAACATCTTTCCCACGACGTTTCGTATTCGCAACAGCAAACTTCCTTGTGATTTTGTTTCTGTCATTCTAGCAAGAACGGCTTTCCGGAAATTCAACTTTCTGCGAAAGTAGGGAGAACATCATAAGAAAGGGGTGGGCACAAACCTGTGTCGGACAAAATTAAATCGGCCCTGCTGCTCACACCCACGTTAAAATTAGTAGTGCGAAATAGATGCACTAGATTGACTGGTGGGAGTACACAATTCTATAAACTGGATACTAATATCAATCAATCAATCAATCATCAATCAATCAATCAATAATTAATTAATCAACCAATCAATCAATCAATCAACCCATCGATCGATCAATCGTTAAATTGATCGATCGATAGATCAATTGATTTAACGCACGTAAAGCGTTCATACACAGGTTTAACAGGCCGACGCTACACAGGCGAGGAGGAACGCCGCAGTGGAGGGCTCCGGGTTAATTTTGACCACCTGGAGGTCTTTAACGTGCACCGAAATCTCGAAAGCAATCAATCAATGTTTGTAGCTATCAATCTTCGAAAAAAATTAACGTGTAATTGACTGCTGAGACTATCCTATACCATTGCGCCGAGCATGATTGAATTAACAAAGTTAGTTCGCAGCGGGCTTGTGACCCTTGAGGGATTCCCGCCTGCACCCAATGCATGGGCATTTCAGAGCAGAGCGTGTTTACAGAACATAGCTGGAACTCGTATGTTACATGAGTTATGTGGAAAGAAATTATACGACGTTTGACTACTCAGAAGGCTCCACACACGGCGTGATTATTATAAGCTGGCTTCATAGTGACTTATCACTTGACTTTGTAACCTAAATAATATAGAGTCATCTATACCAAGTCATTTAAGAAAGGCCATCTGGTAAAGAAAAAAGAAAAGTCCATGGATCTCTGCTATAGGAAACATATAGTCCTTCCGCGTTTCATTAAACTATTTATCTCAGAAGTATGCCTGATCCCTAATTGGAAAGGCAGCTTCTTTGGTCATTCATGTCGTGATAGGATTGATGTTCGATCATTCCTTTTTCTGGACAGGGTATTTTATTTCTATGAGAACTCATTTTAAAGACAATGGGGTGACCACGGAATATTCCAAGCTGCCGTTGTCCTTGATATAAGACGACAAACAATACCTCGCCCGCAGTTCCGTAGTCAGAAATGTCTTTGGTGCCGATAGGTATTTACCTGTTATATTTGGCTTTACCTGTCAGCTTAAGAAAACATAGTACAGGCAACTTCGGTTAATTCCATTTTACTCCAAATTAAATTACACATTAAGTGCCACGACGGACGGAACTAACGGATTTAGACTTCGGGTAATTAGATTTCCTTCCTATTATACCAAATTTCATCGGTCCAGGCTCAAGGACCAAGTTAGAGAATGTTGACGTCCCTCAGAAAACATGGTACCGAGAGGGCGCAAAGCTGGTTAGAGGCGGAGACGAGTTTAAGTGCACCCGTTCCTGCTATCGTGACGTTGCAAAGCTAGAAAAGCCTGGGACAGTAAAGGTCAAATGGCCGCAGGGGAGAATGTAATGATGGTCTGTGTTCGATTTGTGAACGGCGTTTTTCAACTTGGTTTGCGGTGTGAGAGCACTTCTTTTGTGCCGTACTGGTTGCATATTGTTAAATATAGGCAATCCCTCCTGAAGTACCAATAATGAAACATGCAAATTAGAAAAATGCACCAAATTTTTACAAATCGTAAATGGTATTGAGTCTCAACATTATCGGTTCTTTGTCACCACAGCCATGACAACAAAAATAGTTATAGATATATCGGGCGACGCAGACTGCCCTTTTAACAGGCTGTTTGCAAACAGCACGCTTGTTAGAGCTGATATCCGCATTGGAATGGTTTTGACCTGCTGTTCATTCTTTTTTTTTTCAGTAATATAAACTCCCTGTAACCCTACAGCAAACATTCCGTAGGTTTCAGAGTTAAAAAGTTCATTTTTTAAACTAGTTTCAAGTTCAATAGCAAATTTGCAAATAATACAGTACATTAATTGGCACCGAGTGCAGAAAGACGTCCCTCAGTTGATCACTGTGGGTGAAGGACTTGTTAAAAAGTACATAAGAAGATGTAAAAGTTGAGCAGTTAGAATAAATAAGCAGAAATATAATGTACATTATACGCAAATGAATTGGACATGGAAAAATGAACACAATGCGATAATGCATCCTTCATTACTTGTTTAGCCAAATAATATCAGTGGTGGTTAAAAAAAGTAGACGCGTCAGTGGAAACCAACAATGTCGAAATTTGGAAACAAAAGGAGTCGAATTGGGGCAAAACAGCCTTGGCTGATTTGTTAAGTCCTCATAGGGCAAACAGAAGATACATGAAAACAGAATCTTGGGAATCCATTTTCACACAATCAACGCATAACGGGGATCAATCAAGCAAACTGCTCGCACGAGATGAATCAAGAAAAATGAAATCGTAGCGCACAAGTCAGCTGCGGTCAACTGGAGACATACAGCTTCCCGGGTAATATGCACTCGTTTTATACGTTTTTTTCTTTGAACTTATAGGGTGAGAGTGAATGAAGGACTATTAAAAAGAAACGTTAAAGTGTCCACTTAAAAGATGATAACGGCTTTAGACTTTTTAAGGGAAGGAAAGGTTGTTCCACAATCTTGACATATTAAATTCAACAGACTGTTTTTCGTAGTTCGTATGCACTTGGGGAAGGAAGAAATTATTTAGAATTGAAAACCGCGTGTCGTTGCTGTTGGTAAGATTTGCTCCTCCTGCTACATAAAGAAGGTGAGAGTGGCTGAACAAGTTATAAGCGGTAATGCCTAAGTTATACAAAATGAGCTCACTAATTTGGGGAAGGTGTGTGATTAAACCCTTATGGTAATACTATCAGCGTGCAGGACTCGCGAGTCAGATAAACTGTGTTCTCGCCGGAGTAATTTCTGAATTATTTTTTTGCACCGCAAGTTACGGTTTCGGAGGTCAATGTTTAATTTCTCAATTATGGTTTCAATACTTATGTGGGCCGTAAAAATTGTGGTGCCATCAGCATAGAGCAAGCATGTTATTCACGGGTTAATGTATGAAAAGAATAAAATCGGAAACAATATTGAAATTTGGGGGACCCAAACGTTAATAATTTTGGTATCTGACAGCACATCAGATAAATAAATAATTTGTTCGCCGTTAAGTAGATAGCTTTGAATCCGTTTCAGGAGGGGCCAGTTATTCCATATGAAGCAAGCTTACGGAAAAGTATGTTAAGGGTAATCGTCTCAAACGCTTTGGTAAAGTCGATGAAGACAAACCCCACAATTTCACCTTGGTCGATTTTTTTTATGTTTGTCTATTAGGCTATTAGGCAAGATTTGTGGAGAAGTCATGACGAAAACCGAATCGCCTCTTAGTCACTATATTCTTTTGTTCGAGGTAATTATACAGCCACTTTTCAAATAATTTATAGACAATGTTGCTAAAGAATGGAAGAATTGAGACTGGTCGGTAGTTTGAAATCATGGTTCTGCCACCCTTTTTAAAGAGAGCGATTTTTTTTTCAGATCTTTTGGGAAAACGCTTGTCTCAAATTCAAGGTTAGGCATATGCACAAAACTATCGGAAATGATGTCAGAAACGACTTCAATGTAGCTTGCATGCATATTAGCAAAGCCAGGACTCGTATTTTTAAGGTTAAGATTTGTGGAAAGTACTTCACTCGGAGTTGTAGGAAATAAAAACAAGGATAGTGGCACGTGTCGAAGATATTTTAAAGTATGCCGGTAAGACGAGCTTTGTGGTGAAGAAAAAAAAATGCTCAAAGCATTTGCTATTTCATCAGCGTTGGTGAGGGTGTTGCCATGATGATTTATTCACAATATCACGTTTCTGCTAGTGTTGTTGTGCATAAACACATTCAATGAGAACCACTGCGTTCCGATATTTCTGCCAGACACAAAGATTTCTTTTTTGTAGTAATCTCTTTTCGCTTTTTTTTAATATTGAGGTAAGTACAAAGCGGTTTGAACCCGATTGAATGAAGCCACAGGAAACCGGCAATTAGTTTACTAAATAAACAACTTCGTAAATTCAAAACTGGCATGTTACAAGCAGTTGATTGCATAAATTCTATGTTTATAGGGAGACACATGCCATTAGCAGCAGCTACTGTGACATCGTAATTGCGGTATGCGCGTAGCTTGCCTGCTAATAATTTAGCAATGCGGTAAAATTCCGCGGCGTATAATAGGCCAGCCGGAGTTTTCCCCCGAAGTCGTCGGACCTCAGCAGACGCGCGAAACACAATGCTTTTTGTTGTACCACTACCCCGCTGAGCGGAATGTTCTTTGCTCCCATATTTTTGAACCAAGTAAAGAGGGCTTCCTCTAACTTCGTGTCGGGTGATGCTACGGTTCTTCTTCTTCGACGCAATTCCATACGAAGTGACATGGATGAAGGCGTCTTTTCCGTCCAGTTTGTGGAAATCGTGCTGCCTGGGATACCGTGGTCTGCGGCCACGGGAGTGCTGAGTTTATCGCTTAGAGCTCCGTAAAACGGAACCTGGATACCTCATGTTTGTCTGACATGGCGCGCAATCTTCCTGTCGTTCTGACAAAACACATCCAAAATTGCTCTTTTTAAACGCCTGTTTCTCAAAATTCTCCGTGAAATCGGGAATGGCATTGAATCTATTTCAGGCTCAATCAAGGTCAGGCTCGTCCTGGCTACGGATTTCCCGGCTATCCTCATTGTTCCTGGCCATAATCTGACAGTCAACTGTCCACAAAAAGTTCCACTCTTTTTCATTTCTGACTTCCAAGGCCTTCGCAAACAATTTTTTTGTTTTCATGTGATGTTTGATGCAAACTTGCCTTGTTTTCCTGTCATGGAACCCAATGTCTTTTGTTTCTGTCCGGGTCTTTCTAGGCGCCAAAGAGAAGGAGCAACCAAATTCTTTAGGTCACCGTTGGATGGTACGCGTTAAACACAATACAGAGCGGACTCTGACACAAGGCATTCGATCTTGTTTTCAATAGCTTGCATATTATTCTCGCAATCTGCACCTTTGGTGATTGAAACGCCTTTAATCTCAAATTCATTCTTTCTAGAGTACTGCTACACGTCAGCAAACCTTCTCTCCAACTCCTGCTACGTGCGACCAAGGTTTTGTTTGCTGCTTTTAGGTGTTCCCGTTCCGTTGTCATTTCTTCTATCGTTTTATTTAGGAAAGTAAGGCTGCGTCGGAGTTTATCTAGTTCATCATCGGCGTTTTTCTTTCGCAAGGCAGAGTCCGCTTCAAGTTTCAATTTCTGATTAGGTAAAACATTGTCAACCACTTGGGTTACTCTGTGTTTGGTAAAATCGTTTTTAAGCTCCTCAAAGCATTTTGGTAGGTCGGTGTTGCTAGGCGTGCTTGCGCTAATTTAAAAGAATGCAACACTGGTAGCAGCAGCAGGGGCGTACACTTTAAAAACTAGTGCTTGCGAAATACAATTCCTAACCTTTTGGCTGGAAACTATGCAATCAGGCAAGTCTATTCAGTTCCGCCCGCTGCTGCAAAGTGGCGGCCATATTGGACCGCCCAGGGTATGTAGCTGCCGATGGTATGGCGCTGCTTGAAATGGGATGCGCAGCAGGTTTTTTTTCGATGTTCAGAAACAGGTGTAGGTCTTTCCCGATAGGGCCGCTCGTTCACCCGATGAGCTGACTGGGGTAATCTCTTGGCGGAAACGATAGGGTCAGGCACGTGCCTTTAGTTGCGGCTGTTGCAGCGAACTAATCACATCATAGTTTTATATCTGAAAACTGACATGATTTTCGTCTTGAAACCCGCCAAGATGCCTTCCTGGGCTGTTATTTGGGTTAAACCATGGTCGGAACTAATATTAAGTACATAAGCCAGCTACGGTTCCGAGATGCAGCGAAACAGCGGATCGGTGGCTCTCTGCAATATAGAACGTGCTGGCACCGCCCGGTAAGACACGAAGTGAACTTCGAGGTCCTCTGGTCGGTCAGACTACGTTGTTATCGTCGGTTTAACACCCACAAGCAGTAGAGCACTGAAAAATGGTAACGCCAAAGCAAAAGGTTGGGGGGCCGGCTTGTGGCGTCTTATGTACCCTCTCACTCCTACACTTTAACTTCCTACCTGAAGTTATTTCACATCTGAGGAGTCTGGCGGGATCAATCTCTTTAGGAGTTCTGGAAACCAGTTTGTGGCTGATTTGAAAGGTGTCCTCGGATGCTTTTTGCGGCATCGACAAAGATCGCGTATTGGGTGAACAGAAGAAGCGAACCTGAATCGGCCGTAGGATCTCCAGGGGACTCGATGTCCGCAAACGTAACTGATGACATGAAGGGCGCTGCAGTTCATTAGCGCCAAAAATTATCTCACCTTGCAAAAAAATGGCCGATGTAAGCCAATAAAATAAGTATCATTTTTCTGTGCAGTTTTTAAGTGAAATATTCGGTAGCCTTAGGTGAGATAAATATAGATATTATAAAATATTATTCCTATTCTTTAATTATTAGTACCTTCGTAATAGGTACTGTTATTTTTGAATGAAGTAATAGTTTCTGTTGAAACCTTAGAGACCATATGCGCTATTTTTGGGATCATTACACCTTAACTTAACACCAACTGAATGTGGCCAATTTAAGAGATTACAGCGAAGATGTCAGCCTCTCGCTGTTTGGGTTTTTTCACGAATATCCGTGTGCAGACAGAAAAAGGAAGCAAAATGAATGAAAGCGATACTGCATTTCCGCGCCCCGCAGAGCACGAAAACAAAACGAAATGTAAAAAAAAACTTACACAACAGGGCCACTCACACTGCGCCTCCACATTTGCCCACCGTGAGGCAACGTCAACATCTGAGCGCTTAAGCATTTGAACCCTTTAACAGCTGAATGCTTCAAACATGAACTTTTTATTCGTTACGCGTTATACAAGCCGAGCTAGGGTAGTGTAAGACAAGAGGACGACGCCGTGTGCGAAGTGTGCAACGCTGCCTGGAGACGCAGCTATCGAGCTTCAAAAATGTAAAACTTAAATCGAATCAACCTGAAGTTCAGACGAAATTTCCGGACCATCATGAAGGGCGCGTTTGCAACGCATGTGCTCGTTAATTGTGCTGAGTGTTTTGTCCAAGATCGCGAAACAGAAAAGCACGCAAAATAGGGAGGTAGCGTTGTGAGTAGTGGAAGGTGCGTTTTCAGGCAGGATTATGTACCCACCACAGCCGCGAGAGACTGTATGCATTTGGTGTTCGCTATACGAATGTGGTTCCGGTTGTGGCAGCGCCGATGGGAGTGGACCACAGTGATTACAAGGACATTCTCGTGTAGTCCCGGTGAAACAGCACTCTTTTACTGCAATTTTTTTGTGGCAATCGACTTCTTCCTTTATTTGCTTTGGTACACCGGAAACTCACTGGTCATCCGCTTCTGTTGGACTGGTTGACTCATAAGTTTCTGTAGGTTTTGAAGTCATTCTGGTATTGTATGGCTTCATTAGGTGAATGCGACACGATCTCCCCCTGAAGCATAAAATAGGGCCTTATACTGCTTTGATGTTCCCGACTCTACAAACATTTTTGGGCGTATACAGGTGTCTTGAATTTATCAAAATATTACTTAGTGCCAAAAAAACTTTACACTGTATTGGCGATGTAATTTTACTGTCACCTCCCCGAAAGCGTTTTAAGTATAATACTATCCCAGTATTCTATTTATTTTCGAGGCCTAAATATCCTCATTTATGGGTCCTATAGGGTTGGTTGACTCAAAATGCCATCTGGTTCCGACAGCAAAACTTCTGCAACCAGGCAACGAAAATACGTGGCGTATAGTTACTCTCCGTTGCGACAACTACGGCGACCAACAATTGTTAAACTTAAACAATTTTTTTTTAAAGTAGGTTCGCTAGAGATGTGCTGATATATGCGCTGAGGTAATGTTGTTGATACATGCTTGAGTGAGTTTTTTTGTTAATTACCCCACGACTTTGATTCAACTGAAATGAAGCGAAACTTTATCATAGGAGTTTCATCCCCAGCAATTTTGTGCATTATTTGGTGTATATTATTAGGTCAGAAGGAAACGTATGATAGAAAGGCACTACCTTTGTTCCCATGAAAATCTGCGGAACTGCATGGATAAGGGAGTGGCGCAGAAGGCATTCTGACGTCACGCCGGCGCAAGTGGGCGCTCTCTTCATTGAAGACTACGTTTATACTACCTTTCGACCGCAAACGCGCCTGTATTAAAACAAAACTAGCACAAAAATATAAAACAGTTATATACAAGTGCGGTTTACAGGTCTCAACTGAGAAACACTTGACGTTTTGCCAGGACGTGATACAAATTGTTTCTACCGGGATCTCTACACAGATGTCTGGAGAATTCAGCTGAATTTACTAGAAAACGAAACGCTATAGAATGAAAGCCAACCATTGTCGGAAGTGAGGACTTCGTCGCAGTTTTACGGTTCACGTCGAGCCAGATTGAAACGGGGTAGATCCACCTCAAAAAAAAGGGAACATATCCTGAAAACGGAGGACCATCGCCGCCGAAAAATCCATTTGCTGACGTCAGCATGTTCTTGCAGCAAAAAAGGAAGCAAAGCTAAGTTGGTGAACAAGATCGACTCCATGGTTCTATACGGGGCTCTGCTTTTTTTTCTTCCTTCTTTTCATTGTTCGGTTCGCGCGGCTCTTAACGGTCCACTCAGCCCTTAACGGTAGCTTGTCAGTGTTCGGTTGCCTATAACACCAGTGGCTCTTTTCGTTTAATTTTGCGGTTCCTTTCGCGCTACACCTAATTCTGTGGTCTTAGCGGCAGAAAACTGTTAGTACAATTGAGAGGAGTGTGATCATAATGGAGCGGCTTCCATTATTGTAACATCAATTGCCACTCGCTTTCAATGGGACTGAGAAGCTATTCCGCAGCGTGCGCAACTTCCCAACGGCACCACACAAAAATGACGAAAAATAGCTGCGCGAAGCACGCACGAAAGAATAAAATGCGAAAGGAGGGAGAAGAAGGTAGTTACTTTAATCAAAAGTGGCTGGATGCTGTGTTTGTACTTTATGGCGAACCCACGATGCCGCCTTTCATTCGCTTTCATTGTACATTTTCTTTAAAAGCCATCGGCGCCGCGTCGACGGATCATGCTACTTGATCTTTTTACACCAAAGCGCTTTGGTTCACTTGCTTCGCCTCAAAATTGATTCGATATGGAAAATTCCCTTACTTTTAGGCGTTTGAAAACCGGTCATGCGACTTACAAACTGAAGAGCAGGAAGTGTTTCCAACAAATAATTTTGTAATATTTGTCTAACCGAGTCAGTTATTTTCAAAGCAAATGCCAGAGCGCATGGTCTCGTGGCTTAGCGGCTTTTTTTTCCTAAAAACCAGGAAATACTTATTAACATTGCTTTTATTTCATACAATATAAAAATCACGGTGCTTTTCTAAACGAGTTCATCGCTTTTGACCTTATAATTTGGATGCCATCCTCGCGAAGTTCTAGCGTAGAAAATGGGGCTAGCTGGACATCATTCATTTCTAATTAAAGCACCAAACCAACACAACAGAGCAGATAAATGACAACAAGGAGTTCTCATTTGCCTGTTTTCTCTTCTTTTGTCTCCTTTGAAGTGTTTGTTTAGAGCTTTAACGAAAGATTTTTGCGTAAGCCGGCAACATTGTTTTTTCTAAACTATTCAGTGCGATGTTGTCCGAAATACTGGAGTTGTTGTTTTTGCGGCTCAGAAAATTGCTGCCCGCTCCAGAGAAAGCATAGAAAGCATATTGGAGTTCATGCAGGAATGGAATCCAGAATGCGGCAGAAATAGATATGTCACGCCTCTCTAAACGAAACTTACGGGAATTATTTCCTTAATTCTATTACTATGTTTTACTGTGCATTTGAATTTCTATACCTTACTTCCTGTGTTTCTGTGGTGTTTTAATACGCAAACACTTAATGTTATGTTAGCGCTTGTGCTGTTCACATGTAATACTTTTTCCCTCATGCTTGCTCAATGTAAATATACTTATGACGTGTTTTTGACTGCTTCCGCTATCAGATTTCACGCTTGTTTAAACTATTTTTTTATTTTTACTGTATAAATCTACAGTGATATTTTTCTTGAACTGTAACTGAAACCGCATGTTCTTCAAGGGCAATGTGTTGACCTGAGAGACTCGTGTCCCTAGTTGCTGTCCAATGTGGGAACAGTCTTCCTATCAAGTTGCCTTTCAGTGCAGCTTTTTGTGACTGCGCCCTCCTTGTGCACTCAAGGAAAATAAAGTTTTGATTTGATTTGATTGATTTGATTTGAATCCGGGTTTTTCGAGTACGATCCGAGTGCGTGATTACCACTGCGTTCCGCCCGCATGTTGCCAGCGGCCCCACGAACACGCATTGGACTAGCGCGTGTGTACCCGACGTCATATGATGGGTTAAATGAACGTGACGGGACGCAAGTAGAATTTTCATTTTGGGGAGTCCGGGGTTTACAGTGTCGCCAGTCTTCCTGCCGAAGTAATTTGCGCAAACACGAAGATACGGTGCCTCTGGGTGGCCTGCCGACGGTCCATTCCTCAAGTTCTTGAGGTTCCACCTTTTTTAGGGGCGGGACATAATGGAGGAAGGAACGTAATTTTTGACGACGCAATCATTTGACGCACACGGTGTTACATCCACAAATGGGAGTCTAAATTTTTTCCGACCGAGCCGCATCTCTGTTCGCGCTGAAATTTTACACGAAGGTCGAATTTCGTGGTCTGTCTTGTTTACACTAGAAGAAACGACGATTCTTTTCAGCTTATGTATAAAACAAATTAAAACGGTTTTCTCCTGTGGGAAACTCGTGGGCCATCTTGGCGATCTTGACCGCTGTAGTAGTGTGGAGCCACTTCGGGTATCCAAAAGAAAACACGCCATACCCGGCGAACCTTTCGTGAACCGGCATCGCGTGTTTTAGGTGCGGAGTACCGTAGAACCGCACAATGTCCGTCCGCATCCGTCCGCATAGCATTTAAAACCGCGAAAAAAATTACGCCCATCTTCCCGCGAGGGAACCCTGATGTGATGCGACGCATCGGGGGGTTCAATTGGTCGTAGCGTTGCCTTGAGCGTTTGCGCTGACGCTGGAATTGGATTGTGTCAGGCCACTCGCTGAAGGGACCGTCGCTTCCATCACGTCTTCATCGGAAGAATCAAGTCAAGCACGGAGTCGTCAAGCAAAGTCACGTGGAGTCGAACGAGAGCGAGCGCTGACTGAACCGCCCGCAGCGCGCTACCCGCTTTATATTACTCGCACCTGAAGGATAGGAGACAGCGGAGGAGAGTCGCGCATGCGCGCACTTGCGCACCGGAGGAGACGCGAGCGGAGCGAAGCGCGCGCGCAGCTGTTGTTGTTATGCTAATGCGACGGAGTGAGAGTGTTGCACACAGCTGTCGGAGGGAAGAACGGGGGAGAGTTGCACATGCGCAGGTGGTGTGCGCACGCCGACGCCAAAACGACGCAGGAGGGACATGCCCCAGAGCAAGAGATGCGTCGCATCTAAAAAAATTACACAGGCACCGGCAGGATTCTAGCCTGTGTCTGATAGACCAGAGAGAGTTAGTGTCAGTCGTCTTACCCATGGGGCTACGACCATTTTTTTAGATGCGAAGCATCTCTTGCTCTGAGGCATGTCCCTCCTGCGTCGGCGTCGGCGGCGTCCGCACGCCAACTGCGCATGCGCGACTCTCCTCTGCTCTTCTCTCCGACAGCTGTGCGCAACACTCTCACTCCGCCTCATTATCATAAACAACAGCTGCGTGCGCGCGCTTCGCTCGCCTAGCTCCGCTCCCGTCGCGCAAGTGCGCGCATGCGCGACTCTCCTGCGCTGTCTCCTCTCCTTCAGGCGCTGTTAATATAAAGCGGGGTAGCGCGCTGCGGCGGTTCAGTAAGCGCTCGCTCTCGTTCGACTCCGGGTGACTTGCTTGCGTTCACAACACGTTTCACCCGATTTAGAGAATCAACCCATTGGAAACGCCAATTCATCCCACCGATGCGTCGCATCACATCAGGGTTCCCTCGCGGGAAGATGGGCGTAATTTTTTGTGTTTTCCTTATAACGGCTTGGTACAGTGAACAAAAAACAAAGCAATGACACATTCCTCAACACAACATAACAGTAAAAGACCCCTACAAACTGTGACACATGCCTCAACACAATATAATGATAAAAACCCCTGGCACTGCTACGGGTGGCGCGTGTTAAAAGCGTTTCAGGTTAACTAGTTAATCCAAGATATTACGCCAGTCAGGTTGCTTGTCCTGCATTTTCATTACATCTCTAATATAAGTAATGCTTTCAATAAAGCGTTCCCTCGCCGGTCGCGCATCCGGGTCTGCATGTCGACACAGCCATACGAGGTTCCAGAGATTGTGCAGGCTCAAGGCCTTAAACATGTCAAGTAGCATGCCTCCATCATTACGCGTTGGAAGGTAACGTATTCCATACGGAGATAGCGGCAGTTCTTTCTTTAGTGTCCGCTGGAGAAATTCCCAGTGGAGCACTGCGTCAGAACAGTTTAAAAAATGTGCTCTTTGGTCTCCAGTTTACCGCAATGTCGACAATTCACTGACCCCGCTACAAAAATATTACTTCCTCCCGCAGCAAGGACTGACAGGTCACGTTCCGGTATGTAACTGAAAGAAGAAGCTTTTGACTGTTGACTTCACAGGCGTTTGTTTAACTCCCCTTAACACGTCTTTCCCCGACCCTGCACAGTATATCAGTGCCGCATTGATGTCTTTAAATACTCATTTTTTCCTAAAACGATCGAAGATTGGAATGCTCTACCCAGTAAAGTAGTTGCCGCATCTGATGTCCACACTGCCATCGATGATTTTGTGATGTAACATGCAACAGTTGTGTATTATGCTCCCCCAATGTATTTCTAAGGGATGTTGCCCTTTTGTGTATTGCCCTTTTTCTGTGATGGCTATATGCATCAAGATTGTAACCCCCCTGCAATAATGTCATATCGGCGCTGTAGGTATATGCAGAGTCCGCTTAAGTATTGAAGGACTCTGGTATATGTAATAAATAAATAAATAAATAAATAAATAAGAGCGATGAACAGGTGCCGGTAATGCCCCATCGATCCACATCCTTGTACAGTTTTTTTCTAGGTACAAGAGGCGGGATATTCGTAGGAAAACCTGGCCTCCAGGAACTGAAAGGCCATAACGACCTTTTTCAAGTAGCCTCGTGGGGATCTTGGTTTTAGTGCACTCGAAGACACAACCAAATCTGGCAATAATTGCAGGCAGCCTCGTCTGCACAACTCTTCGTAGAATAGGGTCTGTCTGGTCTCTCAGGAAAATAAACCTTGAGACACCTGCCTAAGAAATAGCTGCACCAGTCGGAGACCTACTTTTTTAACGGAATTGAGGAGATTCGTACGAGTCATGCGCTCCCATCGTGAGCACCAAATAAACAGAGCGAAAACGCTGTGAATTTTTTTCACGTTGACCCTTGACATGCAAACACCTGAAGCACATCCCATATTTTAGCTACCGAAAATACATTAGAGACAGGAAGCGAGCGAAAAATATTGACATATCCTGAACCCCCATTGTAGCGCTTCACTTCGGACTCTTTCAGTTTCCTCAGACCAGAAGACCAGAACTGAGTTAGTACCCGAAAGTCAAACGGCTTACTCAGGTCCCCGTAACGGTGCGGAGTACCTTAGGACCTCCCAATGTCTGTCCGCGTCCATCCGTGCGCACACCACCATAAAGCGACAATCAAAGCGAAATTCTATTGGAGCCGTAAGTTGGAGTTTCATTTAGGGAATAATCAAGGTGCAACTCACGGCTCAAATTGAATGACGGTGACTTCGAATTCGGATGTCACTCGGGACGCAACTTCGATGTCGTTTCGAGCTTCTGTACTCCACACCCTCGCCATCATCCACGGAGTGGAGATGCTGCCATTTTGTTCTGGATACCCGAGGTGGCACCACACTGCAACGGCAATCAAGACCGCCAACATGACCCTGAATTTCTAAAGATCGTTATTATTTGTCTTCTAAATAAGCTAGTAGGTTTCGTTGTTGTTCTGATGTCAAACAAAACGGACCACTAATTGCGACCTTTGTGTAAAGTTTGAGTGCGAGCAGAGTACCGGTTCGCTCGGGAAAAGTTTTTTAAATACGCCAATATGTCGATGTCATACCCTGTTCGTTCCAGCCAAGAAAAAAAAGCGGCTGAAGGCTCCCGCAACCTCTGCAGGCACGAATTCAGAATGCACCAAGAAACGCTTACCATGATCAATCGCAGCTACGGGCGTCCTGTTTTAGAATCGCCTGCGATTGCTTTCCCGTTTGCGAAGTATGCGGACATATTTCTTCGCTCTAGTACAACAGCTGTGGTTTTTACGGGCGTAATACGAGATTCTGATAGATATGGCCAATTCTCGTTCGCAAGAAAACGCTATATCGCTATAACGCTATATCTTACTACCTTACCAAAAAATTTAAACTAGAACCAATGTTCGAATCTGAGCTACATCTGAGCAAAATTGTCGGGGTGACCCCGGCAATTTTTTGTTCTTGAAGCCAATATTTTCGAGGCAGTGCATGGTTTCTTCTCAAGCGCCGCAAAATGTTCATGTGAAGACTCCTTCTACCTTCGATTTCAGACATCAAAAGCAATTACTCCATTTCTTTTACTTTACAGACGTTTTCCTCAATCGACATACTAGCCTGGATTTCAAAATCAGCTTATTCTATTTTGAAGCCCCGTTATTCTGTCTTTTGGCACAGGTATGTATAGTACACGGTGCGAAGCTAGGCTGCGCTGCTTGGCTTGTTGCCTTGTAGTTCTTTGTTGTAAGAAATGAGCCACATTTTCTCTTCCTGCTCCATTTTTAGCTTCATTTTTATCTCAAAATAATTTTCCCACGTGTCTTGAGGCAGGAAATATGTTTATCGATATTCAACATGTTTTTATGGGAGCTCACTTGCATGCGTGTGTTAATAATATTTGTACCGATTTGGAAGTTAGAAGGTGTTTGTCAGTAGCGGTAGTTGAGGACAGGCCACAGGGGTTACAAAATGGGAGGCATAACCACTCGACCCCAAGTTTTCGTTTCAGCTTCAACCTTCCTTTGTGTTACAGAACATCTTACAACTTCTTGCGTTTACAGAGCTTCACATAGATTCTTTCTGAAACAAAACTTTCCCCCACTTCGCTGTTACACAACCTCACAACATAAGTTCTCAACAACGTGCCCCTTTTTGCTTTTAGCTGGCGCTGCGAAACCAAGAACCACCACGAACCTCGACAAACGTATCCGCCAATTAGTCCTTCCTAGAATGTACTCGCTCCTATTTTTGCGCCATCTTACAAAAATGTTATCTAGACGATTCGTGCTGAGTGAAACGTACTTTGTCGGATTTAGGCAGCATCGGAATTTCGGAATGATTTGCCGTATCTTGCTTATCGAAAGTCGATACGCGGTGTTTGAGCTGGTCTCAACTTGAGTGAAGACGGACGTGCCGTATATTAAAGCTTGTGAAACACGTTTCCTGAATATTAATCGCAGAAACTAGACGTGTGGTTGACGTGTTTCTCAATACTTAGGCAACATAGATACGCTCCGTTTTCGTTCCTGTCTTTCAGGAACCTTCGCTTCGGCGTTTTGACACTTACTGCCAAATGCAACATAAATAGGAGGACGTGATGTTTTTAGCCTTTTGTAGGGTGGGAAGAGCAACCGAAAGAAAACCATTGCGGGAAAAGCATAGTGAAGAATCCAGTATTGCAATAAAGTGTGTTGCTGTCGGTAAGAGCAATATTACGCAGGTGTATAAAGTCTAGTTTGTGCGCCCTGCAGTGTTTCCCTACATATGGTGATATCTTAACTATATAGATTTTTTTGGCAATACTATTACAAACAAAGCGTGGTTGAAGATGAACACCACGGTAACCACCTAGGACTAATGAAGCGCGCCATGGTGGGAAGCTCTGGGGTAATTTTTACCACCTGGGAAGCTTCAACGCGCGCTGAAATGTCATTACACCTGCGTGTTATTTTTCTGTTCGCCTCCACCTGAAAAGCGGGCTCCACGCAACGAATTAAACTTCGCCTCCATCAGACAAGCAGCACAGCGCCTTGGGCACTGAGCCTCCACGGCGACTTTTGTCATCCTGCAAACACCGAATGAGGCGCCGGAGCTTTTTTCGTATGTCATATATGGACAAACATGCAGGTGTGGTTACTTGTTGGTGCAATTTTTATACTTAACAATAATCCCGTACGTATACAGGGGGTTTCTTGTAAGGAAAGAAAACACGATGTGAAGGTGCATATCATGAAACGTAGGCAATAACGAAAAGCGCTTTTTTGGTAGCAGCAAATTGTATTAAGTTCCATGTTGAAGTTGCTCCCAGCATCAAGAGCGATAGTTCGCCCCAGTTTACAAAGTTTACAAACAATACCGAAAATTGCAAGAAATGTCTGGAAGTTCCAGCCCAGATTCAGGAAACAGGATTCACTTGCCTGTTCCAACGCAAATGTTAGGAACCCTAGTTCTTTAGCTTCTCAGGTAGCCTTAACATTTATTAGACTGAGGTGAAGTTTGAAGTCGCAACTAAATGCTGTCGATAAAGGGTGAAAGGAACTGATTTGCTTGTTTACATTTTACACTTTCTGAGTTACGACGCTCTTATCTTTCAGCTTCCTGGGAGAAAGCTTTTTTATGTAACTGGTTATTGTGGTTCTTATATATTCGAGTGTCATCAGCTTCTATGACAAAGAAAGACCGATGTATAATTTTCAGTATATTGTTCATACATGTGCCAAACAATAGCAAACCGAATGTGCTTTTTTTATATTTTCCTATCCAGTATTTGCCGTTGAATCTGCGCGTTTATCACTCTTGCTTTGTTCGATCTGTAATACGACATAGAGGTAAGGATAGCGGACCAGATAAGCGGTTAATATTTAGTTTTAAATAGAAGTGTGGGGTGATTTAGACAGTCAAAAGCTTTCGAAAAAATTCACAAACATTACCAGAAATATTAACCAGAAAGAATATTTACCATATTTCGCTTTATACAGGGAGTTCGCTAGATTCAGTATTTGCTTTACCTAGATAGTTTAAACCAGTAGTTATTATATTTAAATCCTTTTCAGGATACTCTAAGTGGCTATAATAATGTTTAATATTATAAAAAATTCCGTAGATTTCAACAGAACAGCTAAATTTGGCGAGCTTCATAAATTCTGGAAAAGCGGCGGATGATACAACCAAGATACAAGATGGCAAAACCAAGATATAAATTGAAGCCAGAGGATATAAAATACTTTGCAGAAGAAATTTCATCCGAATGATGCTATCGCTTTTACGCACGCACAGGTTGAGTTAACGCATCTTAACCCCGAGTTTGTTTCCTGATTCATAACGCAGTATTCTTACGCATAAGAATTACCCGTCACATCCTTTTCTCCATTGGTTGGTGGGCTTTCTTTCAAGGCCCTAGGAAGACCTCAAGTATTCGCCCGCGTGTCACCAACGCAAATGCACGTTTGTTGTTCGCCAGTCTCCATAGCGACAAGTTAGCTTTTTCAGAATTATTTCAATGTTCTTATCGAATGCGACCCAGCCGCCAAAAATATATCTTTTGATTTTCATAGCATGATTAGTATGCGCACTTAAACCAGCCCAAGATATTCGCTTTGTTTTACAGCACTGTCGTGATGTGGCTATCGGGCGAAGATCTGGTAAGGAGGACTAGCGGGCCCACGGGAAGTCCCCGACGGGTGTGTGCCGGAGTACCCGAGCGAGGAAGAAGTCTCGCGTGTGCGGCTGCCGGAAGGTCTGCTGGAGCAGGAGGAGCGGTCCCATCAGTGAAGGCGCCGGTGCTGGGCGAGTCGACCGGTGTCAGGACACGGCACGACAGGCACGGCATCCCGCTCGGCGTCCGGTGTGGGCGTGGCCCTCCATTCAAAGTTGCCGGCGCCCGGTTGTCCTCAGTAAAGTCTCTTCATCGGCTTTTAGCCAAGTAGCGACAAATTCCTCCTCTCCACCTCTCCTGCTGCCCTCGCGTCGTCTGCTAACTCTGCACGCCATGATATTCCGAACCCGCCGCATCTGCGCGTACGCCCCGCACGTCGGCCGCATTGCGCGCTGTGTCTTTGCAGTCGCAAGAAGTTTCTAAATCAGTTATGCATTGCAGAATACCTATTATTTTAGCCACATCAAGAAAGGAATCAAGCGCTGAATATAGGCACGCTGGCTCACCATTGTTAGTGCTTGCACCCTGAACATTCGTGTACCGTGCCGGGGCAACAGCACTTGTGTGGCGACTCACTCAAATCGGGATGATTTAAAAGACCCTGATGTGTTAAGTCCCTCATATTTAGACAAAAATTGGCTCACGCCTCTTTATCAACTGTGGCTAAAGCGACATCAATGAATTCCGTTTTATACATCGCGAGTTCTTTTTTTTCTTTTTTGAGTGAGAATTTCGCAAAAAATGGCAGGTTAGGGACTCCTTACGGTTGTAGGTAATACTTCCTTCGAGTCCAGCATTGAGAAGTTAAAAACAGTTTATGTGTTAAAATTTCCAATGCATCGATGTGGAGAATAACATCGCGGCAATGGCTCTACGGACACAAGTTTCTCATTTGTAAAAATTGGGAAGGTATAATGAGCTTCCCCGGATAAATACAACTTTCGCAATATAAAGGCCGGTAAAGTTCGGCATTTATTTCTTGAACGCCTACTCTCCCAACTAGTGCAAATTAGTCCTGCTCATCTTGCGTGTACTCGAACTTAACTATGTTATGGTTAGGGTAGCTACATAAAATATATCCTAACAAACCCCTAATGCTGTCTGTTTATAGTATTATTCTTCGGAGGAAGCACTTATCTGCCACCTTATAAAGAATACAGATAAGCGTATTTCCAACAGAAATTTCAGTCACTTTTCTGTGTATTATTATAGTAGTTTCTGCGTATACAATGCACTTTTGTTTTCCTGCTCGTGTTCCTCCTTAAGATTGCCCCTGTTCCGCGTACCTCAGATTTTCCTGCAAGATGTAGCTGTACTTGATATACATACACGTGCTGACATTCTAAATCCTAGGACATTGTAATTTTTTTTTCAAAGACCTAGTGAAACCGTCTTACACGGAAAATATATTTTATGTACAGAGCTTTTAGTTTATCTTCTCAGTTGACAGGGAAGTTTGTGAAAGTGGCACATGTGGCTAATTATGGAGTAATGTGCAATGAATGGAGCCTAACCCAACTGACAGGTTCTATCTTCAACAAATTATGAGCGTAAAGTGCATAACACCAAAGAGCTTTAGAAGCTAATGGGGTACGAAATGCCGGGCATGGTACTGTTGCTGTCAATCGATGCGCGCACAAAGATGCATGAGAATACTTCGTTTAACAAATCACAAATGTAGCCTACAAGAATGAAGAAATATGGAATGCCATCCCGGGTTGATTTCTAAATTTTTATTGACATTTCAGTAAAGCGGCATTTCAACAACTGTGGCGAGTCAAGGCATAATGTTCTTATTACCTTCCGCTTAACGTTGCTAGTCGAGTAACAGCGCCAAAAAAAAAAAACAAGACAAACAATGCCGCACAGAGATATATTGCTCCGATATGCACGAACTGAGCCCACTTACTTTCCTGTCTATACCGGCAACAACTTAAACATGAAATGTTATTCGGCGATCATTGTACTGAACTGACTTTTGCTGTTGCTAATTGAACGTTTCTCAGCAGGAAAGTTGGAAAAGTTCATCTGTAAAAGATTGGTGCAAATGATCATCTGTACGGACGCAAGTTTGCCTGACACACACTCACAATGCCACGTTTTGCGCCCAATAACAAGGTGGTCGCGGTCAACAATGCTATCACATGCACACGCGTGAGCTTCGTTGCGGTCGTGCAGCAGCAGTTGGCTGTTGCAGTAATTAAGATATCAATTTATTTGGTATAGTTTGCCCCGTTTGGTAGGATTCAATTCTTTTAATCCTATCTTACGCATCCAAGCTTTCCGGTGTTCGGCCCGTAGCTTCCTTAGCGGCACAGCACACAAAGCCTTCCCTTCACCCGACTGTGCCGCACACTCAAATACACAACGGTCCGTCATCTGATAAAGTTTCATGCTCTGTGCTTGAAACAGACCGTAAGCGAAATGAATTATCGACCTAAACAGGGCAGCACATTAAAACCACCGCCCACTACGACTTGCGCTCACAAACAACGAGTTTTCGCTTCTCTTCGGAGTCTGCAGCTTGATCGTTCATGGCGGGACCAGTTACAAGAACCGGAACCCCGTCAGCGGAGCGAATAGCAGCGCGCGTCGGCACATCAATTTGTCGCTACTTTGCTAAGCCCAGTGAAAAATTGGGCGAGTTGGTGATGCATGTTAAACCACAGCGCAAACGACGAGACCAAGGACGATAGCAAGAGGACACACGAAGCGCTAAGCCGATAAAGGGCCTTCAGTCCTCAGCTTCGGGGCAGCAACCAGGCACAGGCACCGCATCACTCCCGCCGGCGAGGGCGACGACGAGAGACAGCCCTACGACCTACGAGGCGATGCCGCTGCGTCGACAGTACCCGGCCGCGTCAAAAGTCCCATGTAGGACATTTCGTTTTTCCGGGTGCTTTAGCCTTAGTGTTGAGTGCCCTACGTCCATGTCAGTCGTCCGTTTTGTCTTGAAATATAATCGCCTGCGTTGTCTGACGCTCGACTACTAGTCTTAATTCTCGGAAAGAACATAACGCGGCCACCCTTCACCCGCCTAATCGTCGGGATTTTTAGAGATTGTGGTGTTTGGCTAGCCTATTACGGCTAGGTCATAGCGAAGCAAGCATTAATACTGCACACTAACATAACTCACAAGATGCTGTACATCACCTGTACACCTATACATCAATAATGGCTGTATGGCTGTATACCATTCATTTCAAATCAACAGTCCGTGTTTTACACGTGAACGCGAAGCAAGTAAATCAAAAGCCTAAACGTGAGTCGACATACAGACGGTTAACACCTTTCTCTTCTACTTTTCTTAGCAGAACACAATATGTTCTTTGAGTGGTGCCCGCCCCACCTAGTACTAAAACAAATCACCGCTTAACGAAGAAAAAAACTAGAAAGAGAAAACTGGAATACGTTAAAAAAAAATGCAAAGGCGCACTATCCGCCATCAAATAAAACGTTGATGCTTTCCTGACGCATGACTCCGCATGCGGAAAGATAATGGACGTGTTTTTTTTTTTTAAAGAGGAACACATCTCGTGATTTTTCGGTCGCCCCCTTCCTAAAATGGGGATTCCGAATGCTGAACGACACCTCGCGTGGTATGCTTTTAGGGTACATGCCATTGCTCCCTTTTATGTGCTTCATTTCCTTTCTTAGAATATATTTTTTGTTTTTGATATATTTTTGTAGTTTTGTTTGACATTTATTTTTTCCACCTTAATACTGGAAGATTGCGAGTGTAGCGGACCCACTATTTGCTAAAAGATGGTGTTTATGAAAGTGAAATACGATAAAAAATGTTCACAGCGCTTTCCGACATTCATTTTCTGTTTAGAATTTCGTATGCGTTCATCGCTGCTTTTCTATTTGGTAACATAACAAAGTTCGCGATAAAAAGTGAGGGCATATGCAGTTTGAACAGCACCTTTTACAACGACATTTTTACAGACAGGGCTTTAGTTTTCTTTGTGGCTAGAAAAAAAATTATTTTGAGACTTTACAGCAAATCAGAGGTACTCAAATTAAAGTACCCGCACATTTATTTGTCAGCACTCTTTTTGTCTACATGTACACGCCCCAATTTTACCTATCGTTCCACTGTGTCTCGTTGTTATCACTGTGAGCCTTGTATAATTGATTTACCGTATGCTGTCATGTTGCTTCGCTTGACGCGACAGCAGTCAAAGCTATAGAAACCGCCAGAGTAATCGACGCGAAATTCAATGAGTGCGCTCCGTCAATCGCTCCCGCTTTATGCGAGCGGTTCGGTTTAGTTGGTAGACAGCGGCGCGTCGCCGTGAAGAAACCAGCGACGCTTATTGCGGCCGCCTATTTCGAGCATTCCACGATGCATTCATTTAAAACTAGTTAGCTAACCAAGAAAAATCTCTGGAAATGTTTATGATTCATTCAATTAAGAATTTAACTTTGTAGATAGTATTGAGGACATCAGGTACTCTAAGCTAAAGCGAATTTTTGTGCAGCGGTCTCACAATGAAAAGATCTACATCTCCCTCCAAACACCCAAGTATCACCAGTATAATGCCTAACTCCCCCATTCACACCATACCTGGCTATCAATGGAACGGCCGCTTGTTCAACAGCCAAACGTCATCAACTCACCCTCTCCGCCCAAAACGCTCCCCCCCCCGATGCCATCGCCCGGCAGGAAACCAACACTTCCATCCCCCGCCTATGACAATACACCGCCTTCACGCAAGATCCCCAATCCCGCACGGCCACCCTCGTTCATACTCCCACCCGCCACAAACGCTCCGCCACAGCCAAACCATCCACCACACCTTCGTCGAATCATCTTCCGACTCGCCCACATGTCCGAGCGTATACATCCTCAACATATACAGTCCCCCAACAACCACCTCAAGACTATAGAACCCCCTCTTTCAAGAAGCGGTACAGATAGCTTGATCCCCACCCCTTCCTGTCCTTGGTGACTTCAACACCCCTCACTTGACTTGGGGCTACTGCTACGCCTCGAAAAATTCAATTTATATTTATTTAATTATTTATTTATTTATTTATTATTTATTTATTTATTATTTATTCGTAAACACTGCAGCCCCCTTGGGGCTACGGCAGGAGTGAGCGTACAAGACAAAGAGGCCGCCTGGTCTTGCTGCGGCAGGAAACTAAACATCCCTCCCGCGAGGGGCACGATCAAATGCAGAGCATTTCCGGGGGCGCACGACGTTAAGTAGTTTGCGTTACGTTAATGTTGTTGCACTTGTTGCTGTTGGTTGTTGTATTGTAATTAAATGAGGAGACGTAATTACGTGGGGTCACGTGACATCATTTATTAGCAGGTGGAGTATGATTATTGTGGCGCAGAGGGAAGAGCACCTCGTACCTCGCGTTCCACCCACAAGGTAGTGAATGCGTTGTATCAGCAGCTCCTTGACGTAGTTTGAATGAGTCAAGGATATAAGGCGCGTTCGTAGCCATCCATTCTGTGTCGGCTTGTGGCGCAGTGGGTAGAGCACCATGTACCTTGCGTTCCGCCCGCAGGGTCGTGGGATCGAAACCAGGCGCCGGTAAGTAATATTTTTTTTATATGGTGTAGGGGGAGGGTGCGGACTACGATGGACAACTAGAACGGGTGACATCGTGAGTTAAAGAAATGCTCTGCATTTAAAAGGATACGGCCCTGCTCCTGGCCATCCAAAATCCTCACCTCGTCCTCCGAAACGACCTAACAGTCCTCACTATAACTGGCAATAGCGTAAGTCGTGACACCATACCTGATCTGACCTTTGAGAGACACTGCCCCCACAGTCCAGTGGCACCGGCTTGACGAAAACCTCGGCAGCGATCACTACCTCATCACTCTCCGCGTACCCTTCGTTCCCAAATCCCTCCGGAGAGGCACCGCACCGCTCACAACCTGGCCCAACTTTCGCAAGCATCGCACCCGCTAACCACCTGGACGACTGGGCAAAAGCCCTAGAACAGAGGGTTTGCGCTCACACTCAATCTATAGCTCCCACAGACGCCACACCGGCGGCCGATCCACACCTCCTCCACATGTGGGATGCCCATCGGAGCCTTTCTGTACATGCGCTGTCGCATCGCCTTAAGAAGATGGCGGACAGATTTGGGGTTAATGTGGTTTTCTCTGCCAGTAATAAGCTAGGTAGATTATGCAGTATGGTGAGCTACAGGCTTGATTCCCGAGACAGTGTTTCCACACGTGGTTGTTTATAAACACAGACTCCAGTTTGTTCGGTGTATGACCAATGTTGTGTACTGCATTCCTACGTCCTGTGGCCGGGTGTGCTTCGGCCAGACCTGCCTCTCTGTCTCAATGTACGCTTAAGGGAGCATCATTCCTCCTTAAAAGGAAGGCCCAACATACACCTGGCGCTGCACTGTTTGGACCACGCATGTGCGGCGGTCACACGTGCCTGACTATTGGGTGTTGGCATAGCATATATGTGCTTTCAATTTTAATAAATATTTCCGTTTATAGAAACCGCTGGTGTCGTTTCCTGACTGCATTTAACTAGCGAAAAAGAGACGTGGATGAAGAAGAAGTACACAGGACACTAGGCTAACTAGCAAAAAAGAGACGCGGACGAAAAAGTACGCAGGACACTAGCGAGTGTCCTCTGTACTTCTTCGTCCGCGTCTCTTTTTCGCTTGTAAAATGCGGTCAGATAACCAACTAGTCCAACTTTCTGCCTTAACTGACTGAAGTGTCGTTTCCTTTTCTCGTCGCTGTGTCAGTTTGCGCTTAAGTTTCACTCCTGGATGTTCACCAAGTAGCTCGTCTGTCCATTTTGCTTCAGTTTTTCTGACAAGCTCGGTCGGTTTTTTCTCAACGTTACTCATGGTTGAAAAAAAAGAAAAAAACGTGTTTTTCTTTCCTAAGCCTCTTTTGTTTTTTTTTTTGCAGCTGCTGACATTTGTAGTTTTAACAGCACGACGGCTCTCCGGTAACCTTCGCTGAGAGGCGTTTTGTATCGAAACGTGCGCGTAACAGGGAGGGCCCCAGTGCAATGTGATAAATTGTTTTTTGCACGGCCGCAGGCATCGTCACTTCATTTTCACACGGCACCGCAGACCTATTCAAAGGCCACCTGGATAAAGCCCCACCACAAAGCAAATTGGTGTTTTTCTCCTCTACTACTGGCTCTTCGCGATCACGCACACTCCTCGTATAAACACACAAATGCGGAATGTCGGCCTTGACGACCAAACCCATCCAGAAAAAATGTCATCGCCATTGATTGGTGGCCAAGTGGTTATTATTTCTGCTTCGGAAGCGGAAAAGCGCTTTCTCATCTTCCCTCTGACATAAACGGCAAAAATGTTTTTTTTTATATCTTTGCAACAGGAGCTGCAATGCCGACGGTGATAACACCACTGTGACAGCAGGACAATGGCTGCCTTGAAACCAACTCCTACTTTCTTTATTCAGTTTTTCATCCACGGATACCCTATGTGAAAGGGTCCGAGGTAAAGGCCGAAGGCCTAACAACGCCTCTGACTCTCTATAGAGTAGCGTAGCACGTAACACCGGAGGGACGTAATCTCCAGCACTTAACAAATGATGCAATACATGGCGCTTAAAATTAAAAAAAAAAACCTTATACATACATAAAATATATATCAAAATATGGTATGCCATGCACAAATGTCCATGAACACTAAAAGTATATTTCTAAACACCTAACAAAAGGCAACGCAAAAAGTAGGGATTTTACACACGTAACAAAACATGCGATATATACAATTAAATGGAACAATCTGAGTACTACAATATCTCATGCAATGCGCCACTCTGTACGGATACACGAAGTACATTACAAATTAAGTAAGTTAAAACAAAATGTTACGTGGCGGCAGGACAGACGACATGAACGATGACACAGTCTCATCGTTCATGTCGTGACAATATTGTACACCCCTCTGCAGGGTAATACAGAAAACCATTGTCAACCAGAAACCTCCTACATGCGCGTTTGAAGCGCTGAAAAGATTGAATTAAGTCAATGCATATGTCCCTCCTGTTTAACATTCTAAGAAATGGAAAGGAAGTGGAACATCTTCCTGCCATAATTTGTTCGTGTGGTCGGCAACGTGTGCTGTCATCCGGTGGTCTCTTATAAATTTCAGATCCACCCTATGAGTTAAAGTAATACATTTGGTTCGCCGTCATCAAATTGTATGTAAGAAAAAAGGCCGCGCTCGGAGATTGTGCCTATAGGCCTTGGTAATAGTCGCCCATGCGGAAACGTTTTTCTGCAAGATGATTATTCTCCGGTTAATGCAAGTTGTAGTGTTCCATACGAGAATTCGGGTAGCTCAGTTTGGAGTAAAATAGCCAGTAATACAAGCTTTAATTTAGCCAGATAAGCAAACCATAGCAAATTTTATACATGCTGCCAATTGTTTGTGATTTGCGACAGCCAGGCCGTATGCGGCCCGCGGGGCAGTTTTGTGCGACTCCCAGCATGTCGTCAAAACGCAAGCCCTCCCCTCATCACTTCCTGTTTGAAGGCCGACACGCCAGTTTGACCTCAAATAGGGTTTAGACGGGGAACAAGAACAGGGAATTTATCACTTCTAGTTGGCTTTGTGCCACATCTTCACACTTAGCCATATTATTATCAACTATTGCCAAATGTTATTATCAAGGCGCTGAATTCTTTCTCTTCGCCTGCAAAGCTCTCCTCAACACACACCCCCTCCCCCCGATCTGCCGTTTGGCCCTCCGCCGGGTCAGCTTCATGTAACTGGGCCGTCCACCTCAAAAGGTTGCTTATCCTTGTTATAGATAATATGTTTTCACTTTCTTGACGTATTCCATGATAGGTTATCTGTAAACCACAAGCCAAAAACATTTTCGTCGCCAATTTCTTCGAGTATGTTACCGTTAATACGACTTTAACAAGGTTAAATGTGGTTATGTATATGATGTATACTTGTGTAGATTATGTAGATTGTGTAGATTATGTATATTTGTGTTCAAACTTACACGATTTCAATTTAACCATTGCGGACAATTTCAGCAGGCAAGCATTCACTTAATCTCCCAAGCTTTACTTTCGTTTCTTCAGTTGATGTCGCCGGCGTACATAATTAGTTCTGGAGAACCCGTGTTTCAGCTATGTCATTTACTACGCAAGAAGAAGTACGGGACCTAAAATTGATCCTTGGGGGAACACTGCGTTGAACTGCAAGCTTTTTGAAATTATGTTGTTCATTTGTAAATATTGGTATCGGTTGCGAAATACGATTTAATTAGTTCTAGAGCTACTCTTCGTACGCGGTACGATTCAAAATGTATTAAAATGCCATGATGAACTGTATCGAGCGGTTTTTTTTTCGAAATCTGAGGATAACCCGATGGTGTATCATTTGATTTGATGCTGTGAATTATTTTATCCGTTATGTAAAATAGGGCCAGGCCCGCGGATTTGATTTTTTCGGAAGACGTATTGCGGTGGTTTCATCATAACGGTTTATGAAAAAAGCTCATGGTTCTCTAGTTTATAACTCGCTCGCCCATTTTTGTTAAACAAACGTGGAAGTGCAGAGATAGGTCTGAAGTTATTTATATCGGTTTCTCCACCTCCTACATAAACCAGCAGTAACTTTAGCTAGTTTTTACCTTTTCAGGAAATTCGCCAATTTGGAGTATTTTTATTCTGCCAGATAACATAGGACTCACTGCGTTTGCTGCCTGATTAACAGGCAAAACCTTAACTTCATCAGTGACCAGCGGCTGCACTGTTGTTTGCGTATCTTATTATTCGCCTCAATTTCATACCGGGTTGATGAAAAAGCAGTACAGATTCGGATACGTTGCGAACTCCTTTTATAATATGTGTGATGTAATTCGTCCCTGTATATAGGATCCGTGCACTGGTGTTTCCGAGCACGACAGCGGCGCGCCGAAAAGCGGCGCCGCTGGGGTGTCTTTACAGCCCCACTGCACAATCTTCTCGACCACCACGGCTTCTTTTCAGTCTTGTATCTCTATCTCCCCTGACACTGCGCCACGCCCCGCGGTCTTCAGATACAACCCGTCAGACGTCAGCGTCTCGACGTACCCATCGTGTGTCTATTAGTGCGTGGCGTAGAGATCTTGCCGCTGTCCTTAAACTCAGCGCAGCAAATCCCCAATTAAGCTAAACCCAAGCTCATCGATTCCCTCCACAGCGCCAGCTTTACCGCACATTCCTCATTACAGGCTGGAAGAGCTGTTTTTTTTTTTTTTTTTCAAGTCGGGACGCCGATACTGGACGCTGCCGTTTCGCCCAAGGAAGTGCCGTAGAACGCCTTGAGGGATGAAGGCTCCCTGAAGCAGCCATTTTCGTATTGCGGACGCCGGACGCTGGACGAGCCCTGAAGTGCCTCGTTGTCGTTAGCGCGCTCGATGGACTCAAATACAGCCCCAGGAGTTCCGTCGTATCGGCTGTCCTCGCGGCGTGACCCAGAAGTTTCGACAGCCAAGCGTTTTATATAGTGATAAGCGTTCGAAAATTAATGAACCGATGGTGCTTGTCATACATCTTCCCGTTGTTTAGCGCAAGAAAAATGTGTATGACCATTTGAGGCAAAGTATACGTAATTGAAGTCTTTATTTTTTTTTCCTTTTTTTACAAAGAGGGGGCAGCCGCAAGAAGCCGCTGGGTTGAGGCGGCTTGACGAGGCGACTGCCCCGGACACAGTCGCAAGCTTACGTACCTTGATAAATATCAGACAATTGAAAAAGCACTCGCAAGATATCGCGTGCGTCACATTGCCTCCCATCAGCCATAAAGTACACATATAATGAAACACAAATCACTCAGAAAAAATAAATCTTGTGACATACATAAGCACTTACGAGTTCAATATACACGCACTTATACAGCACTAAATTTGTTTGTACACAGGTTGATAAAATACTTTGGATAATCATCATGACATCCAAGATCCGGAATAACATGCGTAAGTCAAATATAAAAAGAAATAAAATCACAATACCCACTGTTACGGTAACACTGTAAATTAACATACATTAGTATTCTACGACGTATAACATAGGTTATTTTCTAATGTGGATTTTTTATTTGTTCTTAAACACACCGGGAGCGCAAGAGAAATTAATTATTCTTATAGTTTTATTAATTATGCTGACGCTCTGAAACAAGAAGGTTTGCCTGCCGTAGTTTGTCCTCGCTTTGGCCGCATGCCTTGTTATGCATCGGAGTGAGTACTGCGTAGCTGATGCAGGGTCTGTTGTCAAGGCCAAGTTGTCGTTGTACACAATTTGTAGTAGTTTTAGAGAATAAACCTGATCTGCTCTGAGCATGCTATATTTTAAAAAGAGGGGCTCTGTTCTTAAGTTGATCATAGGACTGTTGTAATTAATATAGATTCGGAGAACTTTTTTCTGCAATTTAATTATCCTGGTATAGTTGTGGGCACTTGTTGTGCCCCATACCACTGCACCATAGCATAGTCTAGAATAGAACAAAGTATGGTAAAGTTGTATTTTCAACCAAGTAGGAATAAGGTGCGCAATTTTGTGCATTATTCAATGGTTTTAGATAATTCACTACAAAGTTGGTTTACATGTGTATTCCATTTTAGATCCTCTTGAAACCATACGCCTAAACATTTTGCTGCTTGACCCTTCTGATTACAGATTCTCCAAATTAAATCGTAAGCGGCATTCTATTACTTATTGATGGGGTGGAATATAATGTACGTGGTTTGTGGAAGTATTTAGTTGTAGTGGTTCTGTTTTAACCAGACTGATAGCGAATGTCGAGTACCTATTACTTCATCTTCAAGGTCGTCTATTCTGTCTGACCTAAAAAAAACACATTGGTATCGTCCGCGTACATGATTATTTGCGAAGAATTGGGTACGTTTACAAAGTCATTCACATAAATCAAAAATAGCAATGGGCCTAATTTTGACCCCTGTGGTACGCCTTGTTGAAGTGTCAGGGTCGTAGAATAGCTGGATCCGGTCTGCAAGAACTGTCCGTCTACCGTTCAAATAACTGTCAATCAAGTCAATCGCAGTTCCCCGTATTCCATACCTCTGCAGTTTACTGATTAGGATTCTGTGACTTATCGAGTCAAAGCCTTTCTTATATCCAAGAAAAGCCCTAAAGTGAACTGTCGTTGTTCAATATTCTCAATTATTTGGTCTTTTATACGCAGGAGAGCTTTCTTCCGTTGATTTTGTTTCTGGAATCCGAACTGGTTTTCTCGATTACAGAATGCTTGGAGAAGAAGTTTGCAGCCTGTCAAGTATTATGTCCTCGAATATTTTTGAAAAGATGGGGTAGTACTGAAATTGGACGGTAATTTGAGAACGTTTCTTTGTTTCCCCTTTAAAACTGCCGTTACAACGGGCCAGTTTTAGTTCATCCGGAAATATCCCAGTTGTAAGGGACAAGTTAATTATATAAGCTATGACATCGTTAATTAAATCACTAACATGCTTAATTGGGCGCGCACTGATTCCGTCTGCTCCTGGGGCAGTGTGGGTTTTTAGTTTCCTTATCGACGTATCTACTTCGACTGCATTAGGTTGGGTCGCAAGAAAATTGATTCACTTATTTCTTGGGTAACCGTTACCAGTTTCACTGTTTTCTAATGATGTTTCCGCTGGGTAGGCGCCAGCTTTATAAAGTGCTCATTCATACTATTTGCTAGGTCGGCACCTTGCAAAAGGCAAGCCATTCACTGTTATCGCCTGTGGGACTTGTTTAGTTGGCATTCGTTTGTTATCCGATTGATAGCGTCCCAAACCTTTTTCGCCTCGTTTGAATGTCCTGGAACATGCGCACGTGGTATTCGGCTTTAGCCGCTTTTAAGTTTTGTTCAAGGCGTTTCGGTATTTTTAAATTTAGATAAGAGATCAGGCCTCTCTCGTGCGCACATAGTCGTGATACATTGAATGTTTTTTCTTGATTTGCTTGTACAAATTTGCGTCAATCCATGGCTTGCGTAGTTTTTCATTTTTTTTATGGCTCCCAGGGGAAACGCTAGATCATAGCATTCCCGAACATACAGAAGAACTTTGTTGTACGCTTCATTCGGGTCTTTTGAGGTGATATATATCTGACCAGTTAATGGCTTCAACAAGCATCCTGAACTGGTTGGTGTGTCATCTTTTATTGCCGGCGCAGAACGCTAGTATTTTTGGTGTTCGTTGGGCTTTTGATGTGGCGAAGCAGAAAAATGGGAAGTTGGTCCTAATATCGTTTTGATTTAAGTTAGATACGCAATATCCAGAAGTGATTCACAGTTGCTGTCAGCCTGGTCGGCATGCTAATATATTTTGCGCACCCAATGGTTGCGAATAAATTGTTAAGCTCTGAAGACCAAAAGTCAGAGAGCTCATGTCAAGTTAATGTCACCCATGAGGATAAACGCATTATTATTGAAACAAACTAGATGTAAGTAACTGTTCCATGAATTCGGAAAACTCTTTTTATCTCCGGTCGGTGGTCTGTAGGCTACAGAGATTGTGGTGCTTGTCATGCAGAACATGAAGCACCTCATATAGCTGTTTTACTGTGGAAAATTCTTCAACTATGGCGTAATGATAGAATTGTTTATGTAAACTAGCCGGCAGCGCCCGCGTTTCGTTTAGCTAGGAACGCTCGTGGGGTTGCATTTTTAATAGTAAGCGAAAAAAGCGGCCGTAGAACGCCGGCACGTGCGGTAGGAATAGCAAGCACAAAAAGAACAGAACCCCCGCTGGCGCAGTTGCAGGCAGGGGGCGGTTAACGGCGCGCCGCAGCCATTATGGCGAATGAATGCTCTGCACTTCCGACCGCTTTCACCTTGAGTGAAACGGCTTCAATTTGTTTTGCTTCTTGGGCCATTCGAGGATTTCATCCTTAAAGTGAGTGTTCGGAAATGAACGATAGGATAGGCTGTTATTAGTACCCGGGGGGCAGCGACATTACACTTCGAAGCTGGCGTTGGTCCCATTTACACTCGGCAATCTTCTGCGAGCAGGTGTCTGCGCTCTCCAGTGCAGCACGCAGCGCAGGGCTGCGGTGGAGAAGGTACAGAGGAGATATTTCCAAGGTGTATGACATCTGCAGGCTCCTTTCACTAGCAGAGGGGACTACATAATACAGCGTGTTACGGCGCTTTATGACAAACAACAAAACTAGTCCTGCAGCCGCGGGTGTCGTGAGCCATGGGAAGTTTTAGCGAACACTTGATACATGCGAGACGGTAGCCGAATCTGTATGAAGCACCGGAGCATTCCGTACTGCAGCTCCCTACTGCAGCTCTGTAGCAGCTTGTTGCCACCCTCCTTATGTGCTTCCATATCCGAAAATCATTTGCACGCCTGTTCGTCGTTGCATATATTTACAGCTGCTATTGCCTTGATTAAAAAAAATCAAGAGAACGAAGTTATTACACCCCTGCAAAAGACATTCGCAGGGATCAGAAATGATCATTAGATTTTTCCCGACATAATTAAGCATCTATTTAAAACGTGTTCTTTAGGAATAAAATTGATGCTTTAGGCATGAAAGACATAGAAGGGCCATGAGTCGTTTCGCAGTTCTGTGCTCTAGATCACTTTACCTAATTCAACAGAGACTTCCGCTTGCACAATACACACACAAAAAAGACTTGAGTGGAAGGAAAACAAGAACCCGACATCGTACTCCGTGTTGAGGGACTACAGCCACTAAGCCACCGGAAATTGCTTGTTTAAACTTTTTCCCAGTAAAGAATGTTTCCCTCTAACCCTCGGCTTGACAGGCCATATAATCCAGTAAAGAAAAGCACAAAAGGACGCTCACAGACGCGTACAAACACACTGAGACACACAAGATCTAACAGATAATTGAGTCGCCAGTAATCATGCAAGCAGCCACATACGTACACGTGCGCACAGTATTCAGATCCAAGCGCGGAAATTGTAACACCGAGTTGGCATTTTTTCTTCGGGATTAGGTTCTGTAATCTCCTTCAAGGCTCATTAATAACACCAGGACAGTAGTTCACACCCAAAAGGATTACGCAAATTCTTTGTTCTAGGGAGTGCTGGCAGTTTTTATTTCTACGGTATTGATAGGTACTTATTTTCTTATACAAGTAGAGGAGTGCTTAACGTTGGATGATAGCATTTTTTTTTCTGATGCACCACATTACTTATATCTCCCTAGCTCAATTCTCAGTTCGCTTTAAAAAGTCTTCTCCACGCGCCCTGTTGGGAAATTACGGAAATTCAGCCGTTTTGTTTCCACGCTTAAAGAGACGGGTAATTCTGCGTTCCATTCCTCTTGGACATGGCAGCTTGAAAAAAGTAACAAAGCAGGCTCGAATTACGGTCCTTCGAGTTACTAGAAAATCCATGGTTTGAATTTTGTTTTACTTCCGACTTTGTCGAATAACACCATGCTTCGTTATCCCTCCATCTTGCTGCCTTGTGTCTTAGATTGTAGTTTTTGTCCGGTCGACTGTGAAGCAAGCTGATACGTGAATATCAGGATTACCGAAAGACGCTTAGTGTTAAACTTTGACAACGGCGTTTGTTGAAAGGTAAATGACGTCGCTAATAGGCAACAAGATCTTCAGATATGGCATACAGAAAATACTTGAATAATTGACATTGGAAAATAAACCGTACCATGTCATACCCGACAATACACAACGCGTACATAATAGAACAATCCCCAAAATGACAAAATGAAACATAGCTACAACGCCATGGTGTAATGGCCGCTAGAAAATAGAATATCGCTTTCAGAATATCTCAAAAAATGTTCATTACGCAATATGAAGACATAGTGGTAACTTTCGTTTCACTCAGAAAATAGGGTTCTTTTTTTGTTAGGTTATATTGGGATGATGGAAGCCTCAGCCATAAGCTTAAAGGCAGATGAAGAGGTTGAAAATAATGTATAAAAGCCAAGCAGTGAGCAGCTCTTTTTGCGTGATAAAATTAAATAACTAGAACTGGTGGAAATACGTACCAATCTTGCTCTTTATTGTGAGCACTAAACCTAACCACCAGAAAGCAATCAGGAGCAGAATTAGTATGTATTTGAATTGGCAATAGGTAAGTCCCGAAATGACCGATTGCCACAACAACAAAAGCTACTTAATCGTTGTGCACTTCCGGTGGCATGTAATGAATGAGCACAGCCTCCAGCTCACATATTCAGTAACAAGTGCCATTGCCAAGCTATTATTGATAGTAACGAAGATGAAAAGAATAAGTCGCAAAAACAAAACGCTGATGACTATGTATGACTAGCAGCGCATACTATTTTAAAGGTTGCTTAGCCAATGCTCTTAGCCACCGTAACTGGAAGAGCAAGAAAGAGGCGTGAAGTGAAAAAAAATAGAGACCAGTTAGGAGGGGCGATGTGAACTTCGCCCTCCCTTAACTGCCTCGTGCAGTGACATAGCTATGACCGTAGATCAATGGCGTTGTGGTGCAACCTGCGAAACTGCAATATTTTTTGGCAATTACGAAGTTACGGGCATAGACCGGAAGGTGCCGGTTTTTCAGGCCCTACCCCAGCATGGAGATTACGCGCCCCATCCTTGGATTTTCTGCTGCGAGTAACAAGCAAACGGATGACTTTGTGTGCGGTCACGATCATTCATTTTTGTTTAGTGAAGCCACCAGCGAAAAGCCCTTGGCAAAACATTTATAGTCACGACAAAGCGACATCTGTGTTGCCTAACGGCAGTGTCCACGCTTCACAGTACTGCAAGACGCTAGAAAGGCTTCTTTGCCGACTTCAAAGATTGCTGCTTAAAAACTGAAACCCACAGCGCCTGCGTTTATTTTGCCCATTGGTAACCACTGGAGCGCGAAATGACATTGCAAGATGACGACAATGCTGACTTTCGGTCGCTTATTGCTATTTATAACATGATGGCGCGTTAACCAACATTGGCGAAAATAAAAATAAATCAGTGGGAAAAGACGATGTACGCATAAAGACAGCACTGGCCAGCAAGCCATTCAGTGGCTGGCTGGCCATGTGTCTTTGTTGTGCGTGCAGTGTCTTTTCTCACTGGTTTCGTTTAGCTGAGCCACCACGAATGACAAGCGCAGTCTTCCGCGTTAGTTAACCTATGATGCTCTCCCACTTGAACAAGCAAGTAACATTTACCTTATGTGTGCGAGTTGCCGACGTAGAGGCAGGGTGAGTTAGTAGGTATCCAGTAGAATCCACTGATTTTGTTCTCTTCACTGAGAAACCGTTCTAATCAGCAAAACAAGTAGACTCTTCCCTTTGCACTGACCCCGCCGCGTTTTTTTATTGTGTGACTCATTCGTGCATTGAATGTAGACAGAGGTAGCCTCGGGTCCCCTGTCCGTATCGCTTCTGTTGTGATGTAGTACAATATCGGCTAGGAAAAGTATTTGCCAGGTGGTTTCTGTTGGGTAGAGTATATAAACTTGGCAGCACTGTTCGTTCTCCCAGATAATTAAAACCCTACCGTCTAAAGGTGTCTCCACGGCTTCAGAATAAAATGCCTAAGCCCAAAGTGCTCGAGATTTTTATTACGTGCTCGGAAACTGTAAACCAAATGTTGTCAATGAACGCAAAAGGCTTGTTTTATCGCTTCAGCAAGTCTTGAGAATTCTGTAGTCAGAAACCATTCTGGTTTAGGAACTTGTGTTTCGAAACCACGTCGAAGAATGGTTTCGAAACACGGACATACAAAAACCCGACCAGAGCTCCCTATGAAGCGCATTATTTTATTCAGAGAAGGAAACGTTTGCAAATCAGACCCAGTTTATACGGCACTACGCTTTTATTTTTCATTCGAAAAAGGAGGTACAAAAACTTAGCAACTGCGCTTTCCCCTTTGCTGCCTTCTTCTTTTCGGGACTGTTACTTATTTATTCAGAATAGTAAACAAAGTGACTATCTGCTTTGTGTTCCTGATTTGAATATGAGAAGCCCCGGATATCTCACGAGTTGCGCGATCGCGATGCGTTAAATCTTGTGCTTTCAAAACATGGGCTACAATTGCTTACAGCACAAATGCAAGCCAATGATGTGTAAATATTTCCTTTTAAGAATGACTGGTGCTCACTAAAACGCACATTGAAAGAGCGTCTGGTTTCATTCAGCGACATCCAATGACGGGACAGTGAACTTGTCCTGTACACTTTTCTATGACAATGAACGAATCAACAGTTCTGGCTGTCCTACACCACCTACGAAAGTGGTCAAAAAAGCGCCGAGATCATTACGAGCCGTAGCTTGTTTTTCCCGCACCCCTCTGGTTGTTTTTTAGCTCGTTGTTTAAATGCGGATGTGCAGTGGTGATTGATAGCCATGGTGTGGGATTGTATACATTCCTCCCTTTTCCTGTCTAAAAGAACTCCAGTTGATTGTGTAAAAGTACATCTTGCTGGGCCGTTTGGTACATATTCACGGAATGGTAAACCAGCGACAAAGACGCAAACACAACGCATCTTAAATAAGATGTACTCAAATTATCCCTATTTCACCTTTAAACGGGCTGAGAATAATACCCTAAGGTGTTTAGATTTCACACGAACATTTAGAAACGCTTGCCACGTTTTGCTGGAGTTACTTTCCTAGAACTAAGAAGACGTTGCTCCCGTTTGAGTTAAGGTACTCTAAATTAGTAAAGAGAGGCTATGTTTCCGCGGTGCGATGGAGAAAAAGCGCTTCCACGTAATAGAGGAAAGCCTTAAACGCCAGGCTCACAGATTAACGGCCGCGCGTTTTCCGAGTTGTCTGCTTAAGGCTGTCGGTGAGTCTTTGCAATATCCGAAAGAGTACGGAGGCCCGATGAAAGAAGGAAAATGGAAGGTTGAGGTAATGACGTATATTCATAAAGTGTAGCACAACTTAAACGAAACTGCTTCGCGGCACGGCGTTCAAGTGGTGGTTTCCGCGCCGTGTAAACTCCTCGAAACTGTGCGCGCCGATTAAAATTCTTGGAAACAGAAGTGCACCCGTAAAACAAAACATGTCAGAAAACTCGTTAAGTGTGCAGACAGGGTGTTATAAAATGGCAGCATCTCCACTCCATGGATTATGGCGAGGGTCCGGAGTACGGGGACTCGAAATGACATCCAAGTTGTTCCCCGAGTGACGTCCGATTTGTGCCCCGACCGTCATTCGATTTGAGCCATGAGTTAAACCTTAATTGTTCCCTAAATGAAGCTGCAACGCATGGCTCAAATCAAGTTTCACTTGATTTTCGCTTGATGGTTGTGTGCGCACGGATGGACGCGGACGGAAATTGGGAGGTCCCAAGGTACTCCGCACTGTTACAGGCGTCTGAATAAGCGGTTTTATTTCAGTTACTAACTCATGGTCGTAGCCTAATAGATTCTGCTTCCAGATACTGCGCAGTGCGGACGCAGGATGGCGAGCTCCGTTGAAGGAGCGGCTTTGGCGGTTCGGCCCGCGGTTACAGGTCAACGGGTATTGATAACGCCCAGGATTATCAAGTTACAGTGCGTAAACTCCCGTCCGGACCATCTGTGCTTAATACAATTTTTGCACGCCGATTTGAGACCCAGGCTATACAAGGTTGAAGAATCCCACGACACTTTGGTTCGTCTGGAGCTGTTCCCCGAGGTTTCGCCTTGGGGGCGTACCAGATGAACCGTTTGTGGGCGGTTTTCTTTCAAAGACCCCGAGGGGCGAAGAAACTTGCTGCCGCCGGGGACTCCAACTCAAGAGCCGTCGTTGCCTCGCCATCGATCCCCGCCACCAGGACATCCGGTTAAAGCTCTACTGTGTGCTCCACAACGTCCCCGACGACGAAGTGCGAAGCGCCCGGGGCTTTACGGCGAGCTCACGGAAGTGACCCGGGACCGATGGCGTGTGCCAGGCTGCTCCGCGCAGCTCTCGACTACGCGCGTGGTCCCCGTACAGTGGAATTCGGGCTTCAGTGTGAACGACATCCCTCCCCAGGTACGCGTCGCCGGCGAGGAAGCCCTGGTCGTGGTGCCCGGGCGTGCGCCTCTCTGTCTCCGCTTTCACCAGAGCGGACACATTCGACGCGAGTGTGGGGTGCCCGGCTGTGCTCTTTGTCGCCGCTTCGGCCATGACGAGAGCGGATGCGTTCGCACCTACCCAAACGTCGAAGCACCAGGAGGGGTTTACAAGACGCCCGAGTTCATCATGGATGCAGAGGAGACAGAGGAGGCTGCAAGGGGCCAGGTAGAGGTGCTGACGAAGGAGGTGGACGCCCCCTGAACCAGCTCGCGTCGTCCCGCCGGAGCGCAGCCCGCCTGTGAAGCCGTTGAAAGACCACGCCAACACCGATTCCACTCGCGTCAGCGTGTATCCCAGAGGTCGCGGACGGGTCGAAGTGACGCAGAATAGGGCCTGATGTCAGAAGAAATTTGAGCTCAGAAAACGACGCCTCAACATTCAGGTGTCCAATGGAATGGGACGTTGTCATGTAAAACGTCCGTAAGTGGCGATGCCAAGTCCGCGAACAGAGACGAAGCGACAGAAGTATGAGCACAGTCCCAGGAAGCTGCCGAGCTCGCGCACTGAGCATGGTTGTTTGAAGTTGCCGACAGCTTAAATCTTCGGAGGATCAGGTCGCCACGCCATCCTTGTCAACCATGTGGCCAAGAACCTGCGCTTGACGCTCGGCAAAACGGCACTTCTTCGAATTCAACACGGGACCGGCACTCTGCAGGCAGTTCAGGACGGTATCCACTCTGCAGTTGTGCTCATTGAACGTTCGTACGAAAATTACTACATCATCAAGGTAGCACAAACAAATTTTCTACTTCAACCCACGCAGAATCGTGCCCATGAACCTTTCGAATGTTCCCGGAGCGTTGCATATTCCAAACGGCATAACGTGAACTCAAAAAGCCATCGGGAGTGACGAAGGCCGTTTTCTTCTTGTGTGCAGGTTCCATCGGGATTTGCCAATATCCGGGTCGTAGGTCCACGGAGAGAAGTGGGACGCTGAGTGCAGACAGTCAATTACATCGTCTTTTCGAGGGAAGCGGGTATGCGTCTTTCTTCGTTAATGGAATTGAGGCCCGATGCTCCACGCAAAATCGCCATGACCAGTCTTCTTCTTGACAAGGATGACAGGTGCAGCCCATGGACTAAATGACTTTTGTATAACACCCTTTCGCAACATTTCTTTGACCTGATCCGCTATAACCTTGCGTTCATATGGGGCGACTCGGTAGGGGCTTTGTCGAATGGGACGTGCCGAGCCAGTTTCAATTGTTGACGCGCACGCGAAGACGGAATTGGGATGTTGGTGCCATCTTAGGCGAAGTCAAATAAAGAAGCCGGTCGGGATGGAACGGTCCCAGTGTAGCACGCTCAGCTGAGGAGAGTTATTTGTCAATCATTTCCAGAACTTTAGGATAAGGCACGCAGCTATTGGCAACCTGAGGCTCACGTTCACACGCCACAGCAACAGACGCGCTCTCGTGAGCCTCAAAACGGGCAAGTTTCATGTTTCTAGGTATGACTACGTTATGAGCGGCGCCGTCCAACGCCCGCAATAAAGTGTGACCATTGTTGGTGGCGAATAAGGCACCGCGGCTACAAAACGTCTTTCTTCACACAGTTCCCGGCAAGTGGCTCCACAAAGGCGTCCAGGGAGCTGTCAGGGATTCCAGAAGCCATCATCCTGATGGGCGATGCTGTGTTTGCTGGCAGAACAACGTCATCACAACAATCATAATTTCTTCAGCTGGAGAATCGTCGTTAAACAAGGGAAAGAGAAGATTGCTCACTGAGAGTTCACCTGCACCACAGTCAACGGTTCCACCACAATCACGTAAAAAGTCCATCCCGAGAATGACGTCGTGTGTAGAACTGGGAAGCACCGCGAACTCCACTGTAAACGTTTTCCCGGCCAAAGAGACGTTCACACAAGAAACATCCACAGGTCGGAGCCATTCGCCACCAACTCCAAGGAACAAAGAGGCAGATCCCAGCTGAACGTTACTTGACGGCCAACTGTTTCGTTGAACGCATAAATCATTACAAAAACGGTGGCTCCAGTGCCTACTAAAGCCTTTGTTGAAAGTCCATGGACTCAAACTTGAGTTTTGTTTTTTTCCATAGAAACAGGCAGAGGTTTATCGATTATAGACTGTCCAGCGACCTCCCCCCCATCATCCGCACCGGTAATTTTCCGGGGGTGGTGACATCGGGCTGGCGGCGAGGCGATGGCGACCGCCTCGGGCGCATTGTGGGTGGTTTCGGTGGTGTGGGTGGTGTCAGGCTGCGATCCGATAAAAGAAAACCACTTCGCTATCGCACTTTGTCCGGAGGGGTCGGAAGTACTACCGGATGCCACGATGAGTCAGGCCTGTACGAAGAACGTTGAGGGTATGCGTCCGGTGCCCTGTATGTTGGCGGATGGCGTCGACGACGGCAGAATTGCTGGATGTGCCCCGTCATGCCACATCGGTAGCAAACAGGAGGCCGACGCCCCGTATCTGACCGTTCAAAAGACGCATATCGCATATCTGGTTGGTGGGAACGCTGGCCAACCTCTAAGTTTCCTGTGTTCGAGTGATCAATTTGTAGATTCAGTTCGTAATAGTCGGCATAATGATTACGAGGAAAGCGACCTGGCCGCCAAAAATTTGTAGATTCGGTTCGTAATAGTCGGCATTATAATTACGAGGAAAGCGACCTGGCCGCCAAAAATTTGCGTCCCTGTTAGAGGGACCATTAATATTTCCTGGAGCTCGGTGGGGCGCAATGCTTGCAGCGCTGATGGACGAATTCATGCATTCACTGTGGACACAAGGGCATCGGCACGCAGCCTCTTTCTTCAGATAGCCTTCGGAGAAATTTGCTGCATTGCTTGGGACGTCTTCATGTAGCCGCAACTCTTCACGAACTATTTGCCGTATGGTAGCCGCGAGATCTGCGGGAGTCGTGCTGTCAACGCTTGCGACGGTAGTTACGTTCGATAAGCGCCAAACTTTGGAGTTATACGGAGTTTTTTGACCGCTTTAAACTTGCGGCAATGCCGAATTACATCCGACACCGTGTCCCAAATGCTCTTTGCCAATGAGGAATGTGTACACATCCTCAGCAATGCTCTTCAGTAGATGGCCCACCTTGTCGTCTTCAGGCATTTCGGCGTTCAATACTCTACACAGCTGCAGAATTTCTTCAATGTAGGTGGTGCAGCTTTCCCCCTGGGACTTGAGCTCGCTGCAAAAGAGTCTGCTCCGCTCGCTTCTTCTTGGCTAGAGCGTCACCGAAGCTTTCCTTCATTAGCTCTATTAGCCGATTCCACATCGTAAATTTTGCTTCATTTTTTGTCAAACCACACCAGGGCTGTCTTCTCCAAAGAAAATACAACGTTTTGCAAGCTTCTTTTCCGCATTCCAACGGTTGTACTTGCTCACTCGTTGAATGGGTGAGCCAGTCATCGAACGTCTTCTTCCGCTTTGCCTTCAAACTTCCGCTTTGGCTTCATTTGGTCTTCGTTTGCGAGCGTTCAATCAGAACGAATCTTTTTGGCCGAGTTAAGGAGGGTGGGGTTCGGTTTGTGTCACGTTTACGTTCGCAAGCTCGTTAATCGGTTTTTGTTCTTACGGGATACGAGTGACCCTTTTCTGCGAACTTTTTTACAAAGTGTGCTGTCAAAAGTGTTGCCAACATATATTGTCTCATCCGCAGACGAAAGCTGTAGCATCCCTGAAAGCTATATGAAGGAGGTTGTAGACTTTCAGGTTTCTAGCAGTACGGCTTTCACTGGAGTACTTAGCAGCTGTGTCAAGTAAGGCACCTACTATAGACCTAAATGATGTGTTGTTACCAGTGCCACTTTACCGATCAGTGTATAGATCTGCTCCTGGCCCGGACGTGTTATCTCGTGTTAAAAAGATGGCCATCCCAGCATCCGCGAAAACCTTTTTGTTTAAACTACACACCGGTACACTTCCCGTTTAAGACGTGGATGCAGGAGAAAGACTTGTTTTTCGCTGGTCCTACAACGTGCACTTTGTGCAACAAACCAGAAACTGTTGACCACGTTTTCGCGGAGTGCTGGGATGCCATCTATTTGTGCGATGTGTTGCAAAGGACCTTAAAGATAGACCTGCTCATTTCACCCCAGGGCATACGATTTCTTTGCGTACCTAGTGACAACAGTGTGTCGTATGACCTCATCATGGCTCTAGGATTGCATGCCATTTGGAGGTCGAGGATTGCGGTGCGCCACGTTGACCCGAATGCCCTCACTGTGAGCAAATACGTTGCACAGAGTATTTTGCTGAATGAAGTGCACAAGTTGCAGACGCCCGATATGGAATGGCTACCCGTACTAGATGAACTGTGTACGTTTGATGTTTATTTCAAGTTTTTCCGTCAGCCGAAGTTCGGCCGACGGTTTTTAATCTATCCGTGACGTGTATTGTGTGTGAAAAAAAGGTTATGAAGAAAAAAAAGGACGTAGCCTAATGGGTAAGACGACTGACACTAGTTCTGTCGGGTCAACCAGGCGCAGGCTGAAATCCTGCCGGTGCCTGTGTGATTTTTTGCGATTATAAATGCTGTGTGCACGGACGCCGACGGATATTGTGCGGTCCTAAGGTACTCCGAACCTAAAATTCCGTTAGGGTGCGTGAACGTTACATCGGCCAAACAGGCCGATGCATCAATGAACGGCTGAGGGAGCGTTGCGCGTTAGACAGTTCTCAAGGACCTGGGCACCTTGCCCACCACTGTCGACAGTTCAAGTGCGAACCTGTGTTTGGTAGTGTGATGATTCTTGAAAAGAGAACAACTAAAAATGACAGGCAAATACTTGAAGCATTCTTCATCAGCCAACTGCAGGACAGCAATTGCATTAGCGCACCATCCATTTTCCTCAGCATTAAAGAAATTGGTTTCCTGCAATATCGCGCGGTGACTTTACAAGAGCAGAAATACTTGGGTGAACAATAGCATGTTTTAATCATCTTACGCGTGCGTGCTATCGCATGCGTTGGCTTGGTTGTTCACACGGTATATCGGTTTCGTCACTTAAATTATTATTTGCTAGCCTAGCGGTATGTTGTCTCGTCTCTCCTTGTGTCTACGTATTTTTTCGCTGGTTTACCCTTCCGTGATTGTGAATGCTCGCCTTGTTCCCTTCGTGCTGTGTAGAACTAGTGCTTCAGTTCACATTATTTTTTGCACTAAATAACTTGTTTTGCTTTCTGCTTATTGAATGGTGTAAAGGTAGACCACTCAACCTATTTAATGTAACAGCATTACATGCATCACGACGTGCAAAACTCGGCATTCTGAGCAGCGGATTGCCCTAAATTCCAAGCGCCTCCGAAAAAGAAAATCGTCTAAGGAACGGCGCCTGCTTGAAAACAAAAGAATTGTGTGCCTCGTGAAGCAAAAAAGCCAGCATTGTGAGCAGAGGATGCCCCACATTCCACACCCTTCAACTAAATGGCTGTGGCTCGAACTCCGCGTGCTTGACGTGCCAACATTGCTCCGGGATTCGCGATGGAAAAAGCTTCTACGTCGGATGTACCGCATACTGCTTCGAGGGCTAAGCTCCATCTACAGCGCATGTACCCCTACAAGGCCGGGATACTAGAGGCGAAGAATGGGAGAAGGGCTAAACGGTGATATCGTTCCCCTATTTTAAGGTTCCTTTACGAGCTCACACCGCGTCAACGAGTCCACAATTTTAGATATGCACAGCTAAAAAAATTTTTAAATGGAAGCTGTCTATGCCTCAGTGATGGCGTCGTTAGTCCGAGCAAAACGCACTGCAGGAAAGCCAACGTTAAATTATTGGTTTCCCAAAACGATGACAATGACGAGACAAGGCGCATTAGGCGCCTCAAGAAAAAAACGCTTCGCGTGGATTGAGTCGAACCTGGGTTCCTGGTGCTATTAAGGCGACGTCCCTTCGACTGCGTCATTTTTTTATTGGACGGCACCATTCCGTCACGCACAAAGCAGTTGAGATTTCGAAGGTTGACTTTAGATCAGGCTGAATGCGAGCAAGCTTCGCGTTTTTACCATCCCTATTTTAAGAAGGGACTTTGATTTTAACGCTATAATGTTATAAGGCTCATATTTCGATTTTTCCGTTGCTGTTGGCCGTCCACTATCAGGCGTGCTCATCAAGCGTAATGTTGCAATTCAACGAGCCGCTTCCCTGTTCACCCGTGTTGCCAGTTGGTGTAGTGTGGTGAAGTACTCCTGGGCGTTGCGGGACAGCCCGCCTTGCCCGAACATGTTCCAACAAGAATCCGCCGCGCGGGGGCCCACTGGCGGTGACTCAGCCACGACAGTTGTAAGGTAGAAAGCGAACTGTTCTGCGTGTAAAGACATGCCTCTGTTGGCGGACGCCGCTCGCCGAGATCTCCACCCCCCTCAGCCACAGCGTGCGATGGCAGCGCTGGCTCCCACGAACCCGGGAAAGAGTGTCTGTGTGTGTGGGTACTGAGTAAAACTTAAGCGCATACTGACACAGGGACGAGAAAGGGAAACGACACCAGCGCTATCAACTGAAAGATTTATTAAAACTGAAAGCACATATATACCATGCCAAGACCCAACAATCAGCCACGTGTGACCGTCGCACATGCGTACGGCCGTACATGAGGACAACCACCCGCTTTCCTTCCCTTCTTTTTCGTTCTTTTATCTGCAACCACCACTCCTTAAGAAGTACCACTTCTTTATCTACAATCCGAACCCCTATTCCGGATGTAGAAGGCTTCAGCAGTTTCCCTGGTAGCCCAATCCCTGTGTTTAAAAAAAATTAGCGCCAATCCACTTTGTAAATGTGGTTGGAAAGCAAACCTCTAAACGGCACCCACAACGATTACCGATGCGACGTCACTTAAATTCAGTGACATCGCTCTACAAATAGTGAAACCAGAGAGAAGTGAAATGCACTTAACCACACCCTCTATTACTTCAAAGAGATTTTCTTGGTAAGGTTAAATTAATGAATAATGCATGAATGGTGGTTGGTTGAGTTGTATTGGTGTAGCACATGAGTGGAAACTTTTTTTTATAAAATTAAATCTCCAACCAGGTGTTAGACGATCTCACTTCTTCGTCTCTGGCGTCGCGGACGGAGACGACGAGATCGGTGGCAGAGACGAAGGAGGAGCAGGAGAAGGTGGAGGAGGTGTAGGTGGAAATACTTCTATTCAGATTTCTGAACGGCCAAGAGTGCGGCCAAGGGGAGTGGTTCCTTATCCACTGTAGCCCGCATTCAGTCTGCACCGCCTGTACTCTTTCCACCAGCTGAAGATAGGTAGGGGTAGGGTGCTTAGGGCTAAAGTCGCACACCCCGATTATGGGTGAGAGTGTTCCTACTTCTGAGCGGAAGGTACATTCGGTGTCGTAGCGATTCGGGTGCATTAAATGATGACGCGTCGGGAGTGGGAAGGAGACCGGATTGTAGTTTGTTATTCTATGGAAAGGTCAGGGTAAGGCGAAGGTAGGGTCTGTCTCAGAAGGCGATAATGCTCGGTTATTTCCCTGAACGAGACAAGCGGGGGACTGTCCTCGTGCAGCTCCATAGCGCGGGGGGTAAAAGTGCAGGCTTGGTGGGCGTATTCGTTGCCCCCCATGGAAGCGAGAGCGGGTGTCTAGATGAGCTGAATGGAACCTTTCGGGTAGTGGTTTCTTAGCACACGCAATGCAGTTCGGGACACCAAACCCGACTTGCAATTCCGGTAGGCTTTTGTTGGGAATCGGTGACTACCTTACGAACCCCTGGTTGAGTGAGAGCCAAGGCTATGGCTGCCTCTTCTGCTTCCGTCATGTCTTCGGTCCTGAGTAAGGCGCAAACAAGGACGTTGGTTCTGGAGTAAGCCACGATGATGGCATACTGCTGCCCTTGATGTTCAGAGGCGTCTTTGTAGATAACTGCATGATCCCCACCAAGGGTTGTGTTGAGCGCTTGAACCCGTGCTTGTCGGCGACCCTCGTCGAGTTAGGGGTTCATATTTCTAAGCAAAGGGAGAATATTTAGTTCTTGTCGCCAAAAGTCTAGGAGTACATAAAGTGGAGTGACATTCTGTGCTGCCCAGCTAATATGGTGAAGGCAGCGACGACCTGCCGCAGTTCTGCTCATTCGGAGCTTCTGGATAGGAAAGATGGCCTTCTATCAGCTCTTCCACCGTGTTGTAGAGCCCCCGTGCTAAGCAGGCCCCTCTGTGGGCGCACTCATGGGAAGACCCAATGGCTTGCTCAACCGCATTTCTACTCATTATATTAACCGCCATCTTTTATGTCCTCCCTGCCGAAGAAGACAGGGGTTTGACGCAAGTGATTCCCTAGATGACAAAGCTTGAACTAATCGACAGGTATCGGATTCCTTGAAGCCACGCTTCTTTGTGGCAACTCCCCTGATCATGCGTATGATTTTATTGCTGCTGTGTTTGAAGCACTGCAAAGATATGCACTCTTGGTGTGGCCTGAAGATGTTGACCCAGGATGTTGATGCTGGGGCTCGGAGTGATGGCCTGGTCATCAAGGAGTACTTGAATGTGTTCTTGAAGCGTCGTTTGGCGTGAGGGCGGATGACAAGGAGGTGAGATTTTTTACGTGAACACTGCAAGCCACAGGCTTAACACATTGGCGTACTGGAAAGTGCGACGCCATGGGTTGGTGTAAGCTTCCTTTATTCGCTATCGCGTGGCATTCAACGAGAGTGCAGGAGTTAAACCCGTAGGTGTTCTTGGTGAGTGCACCACTTGTCTTCCCCGTCTCCACGTGGGCTCGTAGCTAAATGGGTAAGATGACAGGCTCTGGGTTTGTTACTCTATTAGTTCCAGGTTCGATTCCTGGCGGTGGCGGTGGCGGTGATTGCTTTTATTTGTTCGTGGGAGTTTTCTGTTGACACCAACGTATGCGAAAGAACCCTTGGGAGGTAGAGGTAAAATGATTTGCTTTAAAAGCACTTGCGTGTCTGTGAAGCATGGCTTACAGCCGCAGTCTGAAGAGGGCAGGGCCAGGTGTGTGTAGGGCCTTCCTTTCAAGGAGGAATGATTGCTGCCTTCAAAGTAACAGGCAAGCCACAGAATAAACCGGACCAAGCGAGCGGTGCGCGAAACTATTGGCGTGACAACTTCCGGCCCAGCGCCTGCTGTCGAGATAGCGAAGGGCGCATGCGTGTCCGTCCCTATAGTTGTGCATGTCTGTTTCCTGTGATTTCGGCTGCAGCACTTCGATCCTCTGGAATACCCGCCGCGGCGGCGCCTTGCGCTGCGCTCCTACTGAGCGGCGTGATGCTTGGCAGCAGCCGGCAGTGTGCGGCACGCGCTGGTGCCGCATAACTGTGCGTTCATCTAAGAATGTTTGTTCGATGCTCTTTTTATCATTTTATTGAATGGAACGCGAACTGGCGTTGAAGAAAGGCTACTATAAAGTTTCACACATGGCTGAACCAGTGCTAGTCGTTATGCGACGAACGCACAGTTGATATCAAGAACTGAAAACAGCGATGGTTTATTTAATTCGGGAAAAAAAAAACAGCGGGGGATTGTCCGAGTGCTTCCCCTGAATAATTTGTGTGAAGTTACCGTCTTCTGGATAAATTCCCGAATGCGTCGGGGCAGCAATTCATAAACGACTCGTCCGCCGTGCGACCGCAGTTATTTCGCTTACCGAGATTCATTTTCATAATCCCCCACACATTTTTTATTGGATTTAGGTCTGACCCGCACGTAGGCCACCGCAGCTGTCGCACCGCGTGGTCTTCCAGCAGTGCGCTCACGGCTCGTTTTTTGTAGACAGGGCTTCGGTCCTGTTGCAGGATGAAGCACCCGACCGTCCAGGACGTATAGAGGAGCAGGCTTGTCGTAATGATGTTGCAGTACTGGGAAGCATTGGAGTACTGGGAAGCATGGGAAGTACTGGGAAGCAGTACTGGGTACGGGGATTAGAGTTCAGCCACAGCATGGTGCCTGTATTGAGGCCGGTCGACAGCCACTGAAACGCAACCAGAGGGTGACCCCCACTGTGCAGCCTAACGAAGCACACCGCAGTGGGGGCACACCGCTGAGGGGGGTGCTGGTGGGTTGGATGGCGGAGCCCGCACGACGCCACCGCCTTCCACCTTTTGCCGCCGCCCTGTTTATGACACAGCTTCAGCTGACAACAAACATCGTTTATAAAACCCAACTGAGAATTTGGCGTCCCTACATTGACTGAGTCTGCTTTGCTGTCGGATGCAAAACAGTCATTTCTTTGCTACAGGTGCGTTTTTCTATGTCCCCATATCTTGTGTGCAGTCTAGCTGAAAAAAAAACTATGGGGTGGAGGACGGTATATTTGGTGTGTTGAATGGGACAGAGATAAGAATCCCGGTTCTAACCAATTTCTTTTAAGACAGTATTCCTGAAAACTTGCATGCTCTGACCAAACGAACTATTTTTGCAATAGTTGTCCATTTATTTTAGTTGGATATATAACCAGGCTCTTATGCCTTTATAAAGACCTTTTTGCCACTCCGCAACACCCAGGACCATGCTGTAAAATTTGTTCACACAAAAAAGGAGAATGTCCAGCTTTTGATTATGTTGCTTGAAAAAAATAATTTTTATAGTTCGTCAACTTTTCTGATGAGCTTTTTCACAGCGCTGATTCCAGAAGAGGTTGAACATGGACGTATATTTCCTTTGTTTCTCTTCTTTTCATGAGTAATGCGCACTTTTGCTAATTGACCGAAAGAACTCAATTTCCCTCTAATATCGTCCTTGGTGACATTGACACGCTACTTCTGGTGGGAGCAGTTCTATTCAACTTTGTATTGACGCATGGCAAGGTGTAAGCGGGGTAGTGTTTATTAGTTTGTCTCAAACCAAAAATATATCTACGGTAATATGCACGCAGCAAACCTTGCGCTCTCAAACAAATGGAAACGTACTGATTTACTCACTTAACGCTCTGGCCATCTCAGTGGCCGCGCTTTCTCAGTTTTAGCAGCGGCATTGGCTGCATGTCACTCCTTTTGTTGTAACGGGAATTTACACGCCAAGAAAGCAATTGTTCTACCCGGCTGTTCCCTTTTGCTAAGAGATGCCCACAAAGCGAAAGTTTTCACTGGCTCGTGGCCACAAGGGCAGCTGTGCTCACCTCCAAAGACCGCAATTAAAAAATTAAAGTAAAGCTTTTGTCTTTGAGAAGGCTTTTAACGGTTCAATTTTTTTGTTGTTGCAAATCTGAAATAACACTTGCTTATGAATGCGCAGTCGTCAAAGCAAAGGTAGACACATAGTTCTGGGCACGAAGATAAATCTAACAATACGCGAGTTCAGCTTCCTACAAGTGTAGGGGAACCAAATGAATGCAACATATTCTTTTGCGGTATTACGGTCCTGCTTGAGTAGTTTCCCAGGTCCTAATTTTGAAAACAATTAAGGGGACGTTGTATTTTCATTCGTAAATTTATACATTTTGCGAGAAGTAAGCCAGTGAATCACTTACTGCATGTGTTAATTTTCTCTGGACCTGCCAGCACATTGCGAAAGTAATTGGTTCTTGGTTGGTACTCTGTATTGTTATATATATACTATTTTAACGCTTGTCGCCTGCCAGGCTCTGCCAGACAAGCCCGCTGCGGCTTAGGTAGGCCTGATTATGTACATGACTTTTGTTTGACCTATAAATATTATTATTAATATTATTATTACTGTATTAATTGCAATTAGTCTCTACTGAACATACTGAGGGGGGTACGCCAAAGCTAGTAACAATTTAGTGTAGCCAGGTCTAAACTGTTATATTTTCCAAGTCAGAAGGCACCGTTTACTTTATGTTTTCTAGCATTTGAATGTATTGTTTGGTTGCAAATGAATCTTAGATGAAACTCTCACACCTTACCATCTAAAAACCCCCAAGTTAAAAATATCTGCAGCTCCCGAAAACAGCGTGTAATTTGGAACCCCGTTACATATCTTCCCCTCGAAAAAGTACGCCCGTTAGGAAGACAATGAGTTCACCTCTGTGCTATTATGTGGCATGCATACAAGCTTCTCGGCGCGCTGACCTTTCTTTTGTGTGGGTCATGGACGTGGTGCCGGTTAAGCGCCAGCGCGGCCGCTGCTGTCTCGGCTCTCTTATAGGCCAGTTGTTTTCAGCAAACCGCGACCAATATCGGGTCAGACATCTCTGCCGGGTAGATATCCTTTTCTTCTAAAATGCTCTTCATAGGGGCGAAAAGCTGCGAGCACGTGCGCCGAAAAGGCTACCGGGAGTACCTTGGTACCGCTTTGTCTGGTGAGGCTTATCTCACCCGTCAGTGTGGCAGCCTTCTTGTGGTGATAGGTAGTCGTGCCGTGACCCCAAAAGTCAACTGTTGATGCCCAGTGGGTCCATACACCTTGCTGGTTAACCTGGTAATACTTTTTACTGCTTGGCAAATGAAGCTTGTTAATCAAAATCGTAGAAAACACCGAACCGATGTAATATGCGTCTGCATTGCCTCGTGCCTAGAGGACTTTTTCTAACGTAAAGACAACCAGATGACCTCGGGACGTATGTCGACCGGTCTTCCAAGCACCAGCTTGCCAGAAGTACACGAGTTCTCTGTGACCAGAGCCTTGCCATTCTCCTGCCTGACACCTTCCCCCCAAAGAAAAAACGGTAGCCTCGGACCTTACGTCGGTTGATTTCTTTGCGAACACCGGTTGCCAAAACAAAACCAATAGACTGCAGCCGGTCGCTTGTCGTGATTCTGCTGAAGAGCGCCCACCAGGTTTGAAAACGTACTCTTGGTCCGTACGTCCATCGTCTCCTTCACAAAATCGTTTGCCCGAAAAACACCAATATCCTGCCCCCGGACGCTTGCCGTCCTTCCGCTGAACGCCACTCACTGTAGAAAAAGCGGATGCACTGGGGTCTTAGGTTTGCCAGGCCCTTTCCGGACACCAACTGTCACAAGAAAAAGAATACTCTGTGGCTGGGCGCTTGTGCGTCTGCTGAACGCCGCATCGGAAAGGGAAAATGGGTGCCATGGGGCCGTACGTCGGCAGTTCTTTTTCTTAGCGTCGTCTCCAAAAGTGAACTGAATATCGAGCAGCCGTGTACCTGCCGTTTTCCTTCTGAACACGGGCCGCCGAAGAAACCCCGTAGTGCTGATGGCCGAATGTTGGCTGTCCTCTGTATTATCAGCGGCTTCCAAAACTTGGACGCTGACTGGACATGCCAGAGAGCTGCCACACACGGGCCGCTCTTCGGACTCCGTTTCTGTGCTGCCTGCAGTAGCACGGGTGCGGCCAGTTGTTCGCAGTAACAGGAGGTCCGCGGAGGAATGGCAAATACAAAACTCTAATGTATTCGGTAATCTCGTATTAAAGTTGCGATTCTGACTAGCATGTGTATTTTCCAAATTTTTCATATGCAAGTAGTAGGGAGACACATCACCTAATTTATTCCGGAATGCTATACCGAAGTAGTCATGCAGCTGAAGGGGCAGCGATGACGCCATCCATATCAGGTAACTAGAGCACTTCCCTTTCTCAGCCAAGCATTACTCATAGCGGAAGACGTGAACATAGGAAAATTTCTCACGAAAACTCGTCATTGGGAACGGGGACCCAGTAGACCTTTGTAGCGTCAAAAGACCGACAAGATATCTTACACCGGGCGTGTTGACAAGGAGGGGTTGTGGAGGGCGTCGTGAGAGGTACTGAAATAAAGCTCCGGCTCAAGGATGCACAACATGCGCAGGCGGTGCTTTCATAGTTCTATCGTTTTTGCCGGGAGGTTTCAGCAAGGAAAGCTGATTGTCTTTCGGAGACTGAAGCGAATTGGAAGTGGGTATCGGGGACTAAGTGCCGAACAGGAAAGCTACAGCATGGAATTAACACAAAAAATCTATTACGAGGCGATTGCTGCTGTACATCGTCGAGCCAGCCGCATGGAAAGTGATGAATACGGCAGAAGTAGGACCTTTTTGCCGCACAGAGCTTCACTTGTAGCTATCCTTTTGTGCAGGAAATTGCACTGTGATTGGGAGTTCGGTGGAAAAAAAGAACAAAGCTCTGACATTTTAATGTCCATTGTAATGAGGAAGCCGAAGCCCGTGGTGCAATGTTGGCTAAAAGCGAGCCCGGACGCATACAGAAGAGTGTGGCGATTGACTACTAAAATTTAAATGACCCCATTACCACAGAGTGTGCATGCGGAGTTAAAAACTAATATAAACGAAGAACAGCACTGTCGAGAACAAAAACCACACTAGGATTTTAAAATAGATGTGGCCCTGGCACCTCGAAAACTCAAATGTATATAGGTAGTCAAAATGTTTTCATGCATTTCGGAGGAAAGTTTTGCGGATGAGTTCATGGATTACCGCGGTTGCGTACATTTCTGCATACAATGTGAAACGACTACAAGCTCGCTCTTTCACGATACTCATAAAACTTTTGAACGTACAAACATATTATGTTTTGAAATGCTAAACAGTGAAATGCTAAAATTTGAAACTGCAAGACTCATGCTCTCAAATTTCACCCCAGATTGCGAGGGGCAAGCAAAGAAGGAAAACGCACGCTTAGCAATTTTTTTCTGGAAGCCGCCTTTGCCACAAAGCGTTCTTCGCTCTCGCTTTTCGTGTCGGCGTTTTTTTCTGGGGCACCGGAACACTGAAATCGATGTAACAAAGCCTAGCTTTGCTTAAATGTTTGCTATTCTTTTATTGTTTGAGTCTGTTCCAGAAAAAGAGGACTGAAAACGCCGTTTCGAAAGGTAGCGATTTTTGTGGCGGCTTTCAGCGTCCAGCCCACTTGAGGTCTCATTATAATACACGGGGCTTGTGACTCATAAAACCGAAGAAGACACGAAGAGAAGAGGACGAAACAATAACATACAAACAGAGTTAGGGGGGAGGGGGGTGTGGAACGAAATCGGCAGCGGACTCCACAGTCACCAGTGTAAATATGTGGTGTCAGAAAGAACCCTGCGCTGCTAGAATGTGAGAAGTTAGAGGGTGTTTACGCCGCTGCATGTCGTTTGGATGAGTACGGGCGCGAGGACAAGGCACCTGATGAGTGAAACAAGTCGGCAGTAAAAGCTAATTTTTAAGCGCAAGCATTTAGAGGTGGGTAGGCAATGATGTCGAAAAAATTACAAGTTTAACTTTACTATAACCAAGCTTAACTTTAACTATAAGTTTACATTACTTGGCCCACTGTTGAGCCATAACAACCAAGCTTAACTTTAACTATAGGTTTACATTACTTGGCCCACTGTTGAGCCTTATTAAAAAGCTAACAAATGTTAAATATAAACATGGGCCCAACTACGGCGATCGATCGAGGCTGTTAATGAGAGTGATAGCGAGAAGGATACGGCGGAAACAAAAATAGAGGATGTCGGCCTATTCTCACCTTCATCTTAATCTACAAAGATGTCGATGTCTCCTGAAACCTTTATTGTCGTTTATTCTTTGTTTTCCGACTTAATTTGCTAATATATTTGTAAACCACCTTTTCAGGCTGAATCTATTCACTTCGGTTGCAACACGTCGTAACTCTGAAGGAGAAGGTTACCAACCGGGAGCTCGCACGAAAAAAGAGGAGGGAAGATTCGGCTAGCCTCCCGTGCCCTTCCGCGACCGAAGAACGACTGCCACAGCTGACACCGCATCGAGCTTCCGGAAGAGAAGAGGAGTTGCAAAAAAAGATTGCAAGAGGCTTCCCCGAACAAAGACCAGCCGAAAGCTCAGTAGTGGCACGAACTGAGAAGCAGGGTCGGTGAGGACGAAGTGGGGACGAAGTAAAAGAAAAGGAAGCGGAGGCATGAAGACCACGTCGCATATTCCTGGACGCAAAAGAGAGAGCGAGACAGCTAGCTTTAGGACGTCCATGGCAAATAACTCAGCGCGATGAAGGCAGCGGACGCTACGTGGAAGATAATCGCCAGTTCTCACGGCAATATTCCGACCGTTGGCCGGATTTATCTGGCCGTGCCTGGAGAAACAGGAATAAATAGCAGAGGATATAAGCTTGCTGTGTCGATCTCGTTGTCGCACTTTCACACGCACGCCTCTCCGAGTCACACATTTGAATACACATTCGCGAACACTGACATCTATATTAAAGATGACACTTTGTTATTAAGGGTACCTCAAATCACTGTACAATGGCGGCCACTAACTTAAGGAGCCTGAACACAGGCTGTGCCATTATTAGGTACGGTTCTTATTTGAATTAAACGAAGACTTTTTGGGTGGCCATGAGGACATTTGTATGTACATCATACTTTAAAAATAATTTCGAATATTTAATTTTTGATTAGGCATTGTTTAGTTCTTAATCACATGGTTTTGAGTATCTCAGATTCGGCTGTATAAGAGCATTGTTTCTTTGTATTGTTTGTATTTTTGCATTTTATCTTTTTGTGCCCCCTGCGTGGTCTGCAGTATGTAATAAATAATATAAAATAAATAAATGATAAATACTAATAAATCTCCAATTTTCTGCAACATGTTCTACAATATGCAATCTCCAATATGTTTCTTTCCTCCAAAATAGCACCAAAAACAAAAAATTACCGAAGGTGAAATACAATTTGACCCAAAAGTGTCAAGTGCAAACAAGGTTACTTGATATCGCCGTGTTCGTTGGGGTTTTTAATCGTGGTAAAATTACAATTCTGTCGTCAACTGTAGCCCATGCATTGCTCCAAACCTAAAAATTATTCCTCAGGATACGCCTTCCGAAAAAACGGAGCTGATATTCAGTGCCACACTTCAATAACTTTGTTGGAGGAAAATATTTTCGCGAGACTTCCTTAAGCTCTTTCACGCATGCACGCCGGAATGCGAACCAATCACATTGGCTGAATTCTTCAGTTCCTCTTAGTGCCCGAGTATGTAATTATTTCGCTTCTCTATAGCTGTTTCTAAATCATAAAGCAAACGCTTGTCGTCCTTCTGTTTTTTTTTTTGTTGTCTTGGGTAGAGTAATGACTGAATTTCAACGAGGTATCTTTATTGCTGACACAAGCACGCACCCACCATAATTTTTTCGCCACTTGATTACACTGGAAGGGCTATTGTGGTCTTCCTAAGAACTTCCTTCTCACTCCGAGGCCTCATACTGTCGCTTAACCTTACGGCGTTTACTTCTCGGCAGTGCCACAGCACTAATACACAACAGGACGTACAAGAAAAATACGCCCGTGACACTGTCGGAAAGCTTTAAAAAACGCAATTGTGAGGAGCTATGTAGTAAAGTTCAATAGTCATAAAACGCTCCGCGAGAAAAAATGAGCGTGGGAGAGAAATCGAAGTGATTACATGGTTGCTTTACAGTGAGGGAAAAGAATACCACAGTGTAGGCACATTGTTTTTGAAACGTTTCTATTTAAAAGTTCGTATTTTCTTAACGCATGAGCAGTCATGTAGCACACCGGCAACATTTTTCTTATAGCGCTTTTGCTAGGATATCGGGTGGATTTTAAAAAGCGAATGAACTATTGCATGGATTTGATCCTCACCAAAGTACAACGACGTGGGTCCCAGTGCTCGACAGGACAGCACTGATACGGAAGAGGACTACGTATGTGCGGATAGTGAATATGGTGGGCCAGGAATACATGAGGAACAAGCTTTGCGTAATAAAACCATACATAGGAATATACAGAGAAAATGAATACAAAATATACAAACGTGAAGTCTGCATTTGCAAGTAGAAATAGACCATGCACTTGCCAGCAACTCACACCGTTCAGACAGGACACAACCACCAATATTTCAGAAGGGCCATGGATGGTTGGCGCATTTTATCTCAGCGTAATGGCATTTACCCCTTGTAAGACGACGACAGTTTTCTAAAATTCCCACCCGTTAATTTTATTACACCCATCACTTTACTTCGGAAATCCACAAATCTTGTTTTGTTTTAAGTGAACGTCTTTTACTATACCTTCACGATGTACAATCTTCACTATATATTGCCGCCACTATCATTACCAGAAGTCAGGGAAGAAATGCGCGACTATCACCACTCAGCGAGGCAGAAAAAGAAGACGAGAACGCTCGGGCAAGCGCTGTTCTCACGGGCTCTGGGCAGCAGCTTTGAGGTTAGACACATTAAATCTTCTTTATAGCCTTGATCGTTACAAGGACCGAGTGTCATTCGTGACAATATGTTGCCGACGGTAACCACATACCCCCTCGGGAGCCGGAGCCAGACGGTCCTTGTTCGAGCAAAGAGCATGTATCGGTTTTCCTGGTGCCCTCCATAGCATAATACTGGTATTCCCATTCTTCCATATAACCATCTTCATGCTTCAGTTTGAGGGCCGTTTACGCACCACATATTCACTATACATTTTACGCACCACATACCCTAAAACCCCGTATTCATCCTTTAATGATCATTAATAATCAGTAACCAATAATGATCATTCCTCCTCTTTAGCTCAAGTAACTTCCGGTGTTCCACAGGGCTCAGTCTTGGGTCCTATCTTATTTTTAATATATATCAATGACATTAACACTAATATGTCTTCTGCTATCCGATTATTTGCGGATGACTGCGTCATTTATAAGCAAATTAAAAACCCCCAAGATTTCTTATCCTTGCAAGCAGACCTTAATCAACTGACGAAATGGTGTAGGGATTGGCAGATGGAAGTAAACGTGCCCAAAACTAACGCCATAACATTTACCAACACTAGCGCGTCTGAGCCCCGTCACTATTTTCTCAATAGTATGCCTGTACAAACCGTAACCATGGTAAAATAAATACCTGGGGGTCCACGTAACGTCTCATCTAACCTGGAATCACCATATCGATACAATAACCAGCAAAGCTTCTAAATCACTCGGATTCATTAGGCGAATCTGCATTCAGCTAACACATCCACAAAGCTTCTGGCCTACCAAACACTTGTTCGATCAAAGATTGAATATGCAGCGCTAATCTGGAACCCCCATCAGTCGTATCTCGTAAATAAACTTGAGGCACTCCAAAATAAAGCTGCCCGATTCATTCTCAGGAACTACTCACGAACATCAAGTATAACAGAAATGCAACAATCCCTGAACTTACCACCTCTACAACAACGCCGGCTTTATAGTCTTTTATCGGTTTTTCATAGGCTATACCACAGCCAGTCTTCTTTCTCTGCCTCGGACTTAAGACCCGCTGGTCGCGTTTTTTCCCGTTTAGATCATGCATTCAAAGTTCAACCAATATTCGCGCCTACCAACCTATTTTTCTTTTCGCCACTCTTACTTGCTATTTGTCACTGGAATCCGCTCCCAGGTAACATCGTCACCCTCAGTAATCACGACTCATTTATCAAAGAGTTGCAGTTATTCCTCAATGTATAAATCATTTTTCAGTGTTTGTGTCATTTTTGAACCTCTTAGATTAGTTCAATGTTCGATGTTTGTGTTATTTTGAACAATGGGTCATTTTTAACGCTCGCATTTTAGGAATTGGATAACTGTTGTGCGACTTTTGTGTACCCTTTTTTTGAAACTATGCATTTCGACATGAATGTATTTGTATTCGCATTTTTGTGGGTGTTGCTGTTTTTAATGTTGCAATGTGTTTTTTTTTTCATTGCGACCCCTATGTAACGCCCGTAAGGGCCTTTAGAGTAAATGAATAAATATTACATTTTAATTACAAATAAGCTGAATCACCGCTATTGTTTTTTACAATATGCAGAAAAGAAGAACCTACGCAAATCGCTCATTAGCGTTGACGGGCATACAGTGCTGTTGAAAGGCAACCCCCTTCATCGTATACAGTGAAATGGATGTATCCTCCTTAGTCGCCACTAAGTCTCCCTGGAAACGTTTAACAAGGCAATATGTCATCGAAAATGTTTTTGCTATCTGTGCCTCTTTGTGTTTTTTAATATCATTTGTACTATCATAAGTCATTTATGCTTCAAGGAGTTGAGCCCTCCGTTGGTGACATGTAAAGAGACGATGCGCATTAGTGTGGTCTGGGCGCAGGACGGGGGACAATTTTTTATAGCATGTGCTAATCACAATTGGTGGAAATTGAGACCGTATAGCCTCCAATTTTTACAGCGAAGCTGCAAATGTCTCAGTTTCGCTATATAGCGAGCGCGGAAATATCACCCCAGAACAGAAATGTTTGCGGAGAGAGTATGATACAGAAAACCGCTGTAACTCTTTTTTGCCTAAACTATACCGAAATAAGTTATGTTACAATTGACCACTAAACCAACTGTGTCATTAAGCCAAGGTTTTTTTTCTTTTCTTAAGTTCATAGCTCGCGGTGGAATTGTATATGTTGTGGAATCCCCGTTCGCTCTCAATACACTGGCGTCGATGGGAGGGAAACAGACAGCCCCATATTTGTCCGCTAGAATAAAACTTTAGTACTGCGAGGTTTCACTCAGCAAATTTACTATCTAGTACTCTCAGTCCCTAATTACAAACAAACCTGTTTTCTTCCGTGCAGTCCTTGGACTGCGCCTAGCTCCGCTGGTCACTTTTCATCAGAGAGTGGAAATGCACTGAATGTTTTGTTTTATAAGTATCAATTTTGCATTGTTTAGACCACGCGCTGTTTTACTGCGATAGAGGTACGCAGAGAACAACGTCAATAGCAATATGCAACAAAAAATCCCGCCATCTCCACGAAGTGAATGATGATGAGAGGGGCGAAGCTAAAATTCGCCCGCACATCATATATAAACACGACACGTCGAGCTTACCACCGCTCTGTTGTCAAGCCCGTCGACGACGTCGATGTTTGTGGTGATTATGCAGGGCTTGTTTGGGACGATGAGAATCTCCATGGGTAAGCAGGCGAATTCGGTGTGTGACATTATAGCCACCTTGGCCGTCGCCTTCTGCAGACCGTCTTGTGTCGCGTACCCCCGGTACGTGTCTTGAGCTCGCAGGCGACGAACGACAACCTCTTCTTCTTCCTCTACTCCTTGTTAGGTAGCAACGAACGCGCTGAACCTTTTGACCTCTTCGGCCAATCTTTAGTTGGCCAATCCCTAAGGGGATCCTGCCACAATCATCATTAATGTGCCGGGTACAGCAGCAACGAGGAACGGGACAGGGCCAAGCAAGCGGAGGCTTCGCCCCTAAAAGGGATCGCTTCCTACAGGAAGATGCCCGGGTAGAAGATACTGCGTTCCGTCCGATGTAAAACTCAATGTGTCAGCAGACTGAGCACTGCGTCTGCCGTATAGTGGATATTTAGAACATTCTGGGACCTATAACTTTTCTATGCTGCTCAGCAGATTCGTTATGGTTTCAAAGCTCGGCGTCCAAACGATAGAGTGCCTTTTGAAAAGACTTAGCCGCTCCTACAGAGATTTGGGGGAGCATCTGGTGTCGAGAAAACGAAAATGTCCCATGCAACGCTAAGAAGCTTGTCACTGCATGTGAAGCGTTATTGACTGGTTGCAAGCACTCAGAAATGGTCATTTGGCTCTTAAAAAAAGGTGGCAAAAGTGCATAATCTCACTGCGCTTCGTAAAAGCTTGTCGTTTAGGCACATCCGTCACCTCTTGCTTTGGGCGGCAATCTGCAGGCAATAAGTTATTTTGGCTCATAGCAAGTTGACTGCCCCGCCCAAAACACTTTGACTCTCTCACATTAAACGCCTTTCCCTGTTGCTACATTCCGAAATCTTGGAATGGTGCAAGATCACACTGGACGTTTAGTTTATCAATCGCGCCAGAGCAGCTAGGACACCACTGATGAAAAAAACCTGAAAGCTTCCGTGGCTAACTATTCGACCCCCGCTCTTGACAGTCATTCTTTTTTCACAAACCTTCTACAACTACAAAAGCAAAGTTCTCCCTAATTATTTTCATGAATGGTTCTTAATTGAAGTGAAATAAAGTAACGATGTAGCAAAGTATAGTGATATCCCCTTTTTCAGGTTTTCAAGAAACTGTTTGTAGTAAGATCATAAGGATGGAAATGAATCACCGTCGTCAAACCAAAACTAGTGAGATTCGTAGCGAAGGCGACTTCTTTCCTCCACCAGGTGTTGATCGTCGGTCGCATCGCATCCTTGCTCAGTGACTTTTTACTCTACATAAGCTACGCGTGTCGCGATGGTTCTTCGTGAGTGGTTACAGGAAAAAGAGCCTATGTATGCTGTCATCACCTCTCTGAGTTGCGAAAATTTCCTGCGATAGGAATACAGCAAAATTGAGCGGTGTAGTGCACTGTGTAGTAGTGGACAGCATGGACAGAATGGGGCGACAAGGTGAGAATCCCCTTTCATTTGCAACCCGCCGCCATTCAGTGCGCGCGTTCCAACGGCACCGTCGTTGAGAGTGGGCCACTCGTCTTTGCTGCTGGCGGTCTGGCCGCTGTGCACAGGGCAGGGAAAACAGGAAAAAAAAGTGCCGCCACCGCAAAGCCTCGGCTGGCGGCAGGGGTTTCGCGGCGCTATTACGCGTGTCTCCGACAGTTGGCTACGACGTTTTTCTTTGAAGACGAGAGGCTTTCAGGATGAGGAAAACTGCGCCATATGCTACAAGCACCGGAAGCGAGAACGCGTGGCGGCGTGCGAGGTTCTGCACTAGATCTTTCCTGCATACGCGCTTGTGAGCGATTGGGCAGTCTTAACTTGGTCGTAGACTTTACGTCGTAGTCTCTGTATAATGCAATGCACAGGGTGGAGCAGCCTGTCCTAATGTTCACTTCACTCTCTCGGCGCTCTTTGATCCTGTTGGCATTGCCCATTAACACCCAACCATCATCATCACTATCATCATCGTCATCGCTATAATCCTCAATGTTTACTTTGCATAATTTTATTTGAAGTGTACGCTATTTCAAGTTCTTTTTATTACGGTAATGGGAAGTTGCAACATACTGTTGTTCTTTTCAGTCTAAGCGGATAGTCATCATGGTCTTTTGCAGTGTAAAGGTGCCAGAAGAAGATCATCTTACACAGATTGAAAAGGAGAAGGAAGAAAATTTCTATAAGAAAAAGCTGTTCGAATATTTGTGAAAAAGTGATGGGTGGGATGCAGTGCGACTTTGCGGTAGATTGCAAATGTCCTTTTAGAATGACAGCGAGAGTTGAAGTGGCGCTGGTGGGAAGTTAATGCTAAGCGTTGTCCCCGTGTCTCGGTGTGCTTACGGCTTAATGACGCCTCGAACAAATATCATTATTGGCATGCAACGTTGCTCCGTCACTTTAGTATGTTGTTGCTCGCCTAATGGTATAATACCGCGCCCGCTACAGGGACTATTGACGAAGTCAATCAAGCAGAAAAGTTTCTGAAACATGGAAGATGGTATAGAAATATCGGCATCATTTCCCTGGTCAGGTCGCGCAACTGGTCGCTGCACTAGTCTGGGGCGCTTGGCGCTGGTTGAAATAATATCGCCGGTGACAGTAAAGAACGCACCAAAGCTCCTGCGTGTACCCGCTTGAACATTTAGAGAATATTTAGTGCCACCATAATAAGTTACAGCCAATGGAAACTCGAACAAACTATTATCACCAGTTGTTCGAACCCTCTTATAATTTTAAGGGTTGCCCGCTTGTGGGTCTTTTATTCATGCCTTTCCACGAGTTTATTTATCCGTCTAACACCTTGGCAGTTTCACATTCTAGAACTCACGTTCGTCTCAGAAAGATTTAAGCAACGCCAGTCCCGTTTCACCATTTGGTGTTTGAAACGGAATAAGCCATAGTGCGGACTGTGGTGGCTGTGGTGGCTATGGTGGCTGTGATGGTGCGACTGTGTGGTGTGACTGTGTGGTAACCCCTGTTTTCGCGCTTGTGGCATTTCATCACTTGGAAGCAATTGCCCCTGTAGCGAGTTGAATATGTGCATTCACGGCAGTGTAAACGGCGGAGAGATCTCAGCTTGTTGCTGCTCTTAACTGCTTCACTAGAAGAACCTTGCAGCACGTTTTTTCAACTTTTTTCAAACTTTCAAATGCTTGTAGAAAGTAGCCGACCAACACAAGGCAGGTACTTACATTAAAGAGGTTGCAAATACCTCAGCCAAACATTACGGCTCTATATGCACATCAGACAACAAAGAAACGTTCTCAAAAGATTGTTCTCTATTTCCCGGTCTTGATGTTCTTCGACTGCTGGAATTATGTCTTTGCAGTGGTGTAGCGTCTATTTGTCCGGCTTTCCTTTCAGTTGCAGTGATAATACATCGATGGCTCACTTTAAAGAGAAGCACACATACTCTCGCTCTACCTTTATTTTTGTTTTATTCGAACCAGTCACAGCGTGAATATATCATCAAGCAGCATTACTCGCGCCGCCCAGGCGAACGCTGCACGCGGTCACAATTAAGGGCTGTACACGGAGCCGAAGCAGCAACAGAAACAGTGCTGAAATATGTACACGTCAGTAAAATATCCACACGTATGCGAAGGCGAAACTGGAGCATAGCTGAATAAAAACAAGAATTATACAATCGACAATAATAAGAACTCATCCGCAAAAACAGCACGAAAATTGTTCCCAGGTGTGCATTGAGAGAAATACGCCAAATGAAAAACAATTCAAATATAGAAGCAATTTGAGAACAGGGAGCTGTCCGAACCATATATTCTCACTTCCACGCAATTTTGAAATGATTAGGAATGGTCTACTCGGGGTTGTGAATAATTTGTCTGAAAGCCATATTTCCCGGCTGTCTTTACTGCACTAGCAATCTCTTAAAGTTGGCGGGGACGGTAATTTATAGAAACTGCGGTAAAAACACCAACATCACTGGCTAGCTGGAACAGTACGGCTGGCTGACATGGCCTCGCGGCCAAATTTATTTCCCTGCAGCGGGCTTGAAAAAGAGGTCGACTAGCAGCTTTGTGTGGAAACTACTTGGTTTGGTGAAGTCGGCCTACTGAAGGGACCCTAAGCCATGATTGATGGCTGTGGTGGCCCAAATGGGTGAACCGTGGCCGCTCACCCGAAAACTGGATGTTTAGCGGTCGGCGACGCTTCATTCGCGCCCTTCCTGTACGTGTTCGAGCAAACTGGTGTAGGCAGGCTGTGCTCAGCCGCCGGATATTTATCGACTAGTGGACTTGACCCTGCTTGAACATATTAATTTGAACCCTGCGGCTATTTTCTAACTACTCTTTATCGGGTAATGTTCCTAATGCCGCGAGTACGTCATCAGGAATTGACATACCTTACGATATTGTAATATAATGTCCACGCGTCCGAAGCTGCTAGTCAGGCAAGTTACTGCAATTAAAATCAGTTATCGTGGCAAATATTGGCTTCAAAGTATTCTTGGCGGGGGCAGAAAAATGAAATATGCAGCAACAAAAGTAAAGTACTTGGCAAGTTGGTTCAAATCAGCCACTTTTGTAATGAAGTGAGGAACGGATGCGCAATAGACGGCGATTTCACACCTCAGTTTCATGAACACAATGTTCATGTCAATCAATCAATCAATCAATCAATCAATCAATCAATCAATCAATCAATCAATCAATCAATCAATCAATCAATCATTTATTCCATTCCAGAAAGGTGTTGCGAAGTTCCCGAGGCCAACAGCTGTCAGAATACCACTTAAACGTGCCTGTTACCCAAGGGGCAGTACAACAGTCGTCAATTCGAAAGTTCAATATACTGAAAGCGTCTTAAAAGTAAGGATGCATATATTCTGCCAACGCATTGCAAGGTCTAGGAAGGAGGAATGCGTTTATGATGGCGCTAACACGCCCCCTTTTTTACTCTCATGCCGTAAAAATAAACAAGCTCAAGAAACGCCCAAGTGACAACTTTTTGAACAGCGCGCCCCGATGCGGTGCAAAAATTATTCATCGATTACTCGAACCATCGATTGATTTTCTGATTAATTTATTGATTGATATATTGATTGACAAACCTACATTTTCCCTATAAGTAGGCCTTAGGCTTAGCTATAGAAAGAATTCAAACAACAACATTGGACGCGTACCTGCTAGCTTTGTTGCAAATGTCGCCGGAAGACAACAATGTTCTGCCGCCCCTGCCCCGTAACTGCCTCTTCCCTTTCCCCCGCCCACCTCCACGCTCCTTCCCTTCTGTCTCACCCATCCCTTTGTAAAGGCAATAGAGATTTCTTGCATTCAACTCAATATTCTGGCGTTCGCACTGCGCGCGATTCCTTGGGACGTTTTGCTACTGTTGGACCTGAACTGCCGTCTCGACGGGGCTCGAGCGCCAGCGCTTCTTGTGTTTTGTGGTTAAAATATTTTTTAACGAGCATTTATTGGCTCTAACAAAAAAATAATCACATACCTATTTTGACAGCAGAACTGAAGATTTTAGTTCCGCCTTACAGCGTTACCCCCCCCAAGAAAAAAAGAACAGGAAAAATACCGAGCGCACGTGAGCGTGCGCCTCGTGCAGAGCGCCCTGCGTCGTCCAACTCGACCTTCGAAAACACTCCGCCGAGCGTTAGTGGCGTGAATTATCGCGCGCTCTTCTACTTGTCAGTTCACCTGCGTTCGCGCATCAAGTTGGAAGCGCAGAGCAGCTCGCGCTACAGAGTCCGAGTTCGCGAAGCCGGTTTCCGCCGCTTGTAGCACGTTCTAACGCAGTCCAGTTTGGGAGATGTGTGAAAGCATGTGGAATAAACGATCCGGGCCTGCCAGTCATGGCGACCTTTCAGCTGCAAGTTCGAAAACCGAGGTGAGGTGGAACAGCCGGGTCTCCGAGGAAGGGAGAGGGCCCCAGCTCTGCTGTTTCTCCAGCCTTGCACCATTATATATGTGTAGATGTATTGCTTCAAACATGGCGAATATTTTAAACACAACTTTTAGCTATTTAAACCGAAACATTTTGGCCTGTCTCTCCTTTGATTCAGCCGCCCGGCCAGAAGTTAAAGGAATTCAGGAACATGCAGTTTATATTATAGGCAAAAGATTTCAATATTACGAAACCTTCTGCCACACCTCATGCTTGTCAATATTTATGTGCTAAAAGAAACCTTTAGGCATATTTTAGGTAACACATCAATGCACCACTGGCAATAGCAGCGTCACCTAAGTTAAAAATATAGAAGTGCGCTGGGGTTCTGCGATATCAAATAAGTATAAAAATAAAAACGCGTTTAAAACAATGATTTGACGTCAAACACTAAAACGTACCTGGTGATTACGATACTACCCAATGCAAAATTCGTGCGCAAAGCGAACTGCCGACTTTTGGGTGATGGCGCATACAAACTGCGTCTCCCGAAGCGATCGCCGCATCTGCGAGCGCACCAAGGCGCGCGATGTACTCTGGCTTTATCTCGTAGCGCGTCGCGGCGGCAAACCATGTCTCGCACCTTTCGCCATACTTTCATCCTCCGCTTTCCTGCTCGGTCTATCTTCGGTGGCCTCTTCGTTCCCTTGGTTATCTCGTAGCGCGTCAGAACCAGGGGAATCTCCCCACCGTCTTGGCATACCGCCCTCCTCCTCGCACTTTCGCCATTCTTTCCTCTTGCGCTTTGCTGCTCGTTCTTTCTGTTTGTCTTCGGTGTAACCTTCATTCACTCGGTCACAACGAGGGACGGTGGCGCTGTGAAACTGCAAAAGTTGATGCGTAAGTGGTACGAGCTAAATGGGCCCGCTCCCGAGCCTAGACGTCGAGGCGGCATTACAAGTCGAACAGAAACAAATGGTTCCAGTTGTAGGCGCACGAGCATTGCGAATGTGGGAAAATGGAATCTCCTTGGATAAATCCCACCGTGCTTTTGTGGGAAGGCGAGGGACGGAAGGAAGTAGCATGAGATGTGGTTTGTGTAGATAAGGCGCGTCAGGAGCGGCAGAAAAATATCGTTTTCGACATTTGCAGCGAAGTGAGCAGATATGCAACCATTTTTTTGCTGAACAATGGTGACAGTATGAAGTATGCTACCAGATTTTGCAGTTCTTTCACGGATTGGCTGTAGGTACGTGTTATTCTAAAATATCTTCAAGCCGAGGCCGAGCGGGTTAATCGACAGACAGACAGACAGACAGACAGACAGACGACAGACAGAGACAGACAGAAGACAGACAGGACAGCAGACAGCAAATTTCCGTATTTGAGTATATGAATGAACGACTTGCGCTGTTCTTTGGGGGGATACGGAATAGTTGCCCCTTTATGTAAGAAAGAGGCCGTTCAGGATGAAACAGGGCAGGAGAGAGAAAAGAGAGAGAGGAGAGAGAGTAAGAGAGAGAGAGCTTTACTGAATACTACAGTGGTTAGGCCGATAGACGGTGCGGCTTGCAACTTCAGATGGGAGTCGACATAGTGAGTCAAAAAATGAAATAAAGGGAGAAGTACGTAGAAACAATGAATAAGAGGGAGAAGAAAATTAAATAACTAAGGAACGTAGGAAGCATTAGCAGTATCAGGAGTAACGATCTTCGGATATCAAGGTTTACTAGCTCGACCAATGCCGAATCGGATAAAAATGTCAAAATATCTTTTCCCCCTGGCGCTGCGTCAGCGTGGTTCTGCCACGGTCCTAGTAAGTTATTCAGTCATAAATATTTTCCTGCTTGAAATCGCACAATAGTTATTCTCGCTTTTGCACGTTGGTTTGCATGCTAAGGGCAGAAGCACAAGCAATGCCGTACGTCCTTTTTCATAGAGCACACAGAGCACGATGGAGTACACCAAGCCTATCTAGAAAACTGCGAGTGAAGATGTTTAGGGCGTAGGTCCTTAAAGGACACCCACTGTGTGTTTTAGTAGGCCTCGTGGAAACTGGAAACTGCACTGGCAGTCACTCGCATTCAGAGGCAAAGGTCTCTCAAGAGGGTCCTGCAAATGTGACAGCACCAATGTCCACACCTCGCAGAGGCATCCGTATTTTCATCTTGCCTGAAATACGGTATTATAACAGACACACCCAAGCTGTGGGCCACGACTGTGGTGACGCGGTAAGAACTGGAAGGCGTGCCTATGCATGGACCTCCTCGTTGCTTGGGATGCCCCTATTACCTGGAATCCACTCCAACCCGAAGCCATCGCAGAGAGCCCATGACGTTATTGACGGCACGAAGCAATGGCCCTAGAATACATTTCGGCATCACTCGGCATCAAAATAACCCTACTTTGTCATGTGATTAAGGGCGGAGCTTGTAGTTCGTCCATAGTGATCGTGGACGAGCCTCAATTGTTGCGGGCTGTTCTCATCCATGCCAAAACGTCTAGTATCTTCACGGTACTGGCCTAATCTTCAAGCAGTTGCTATCGTGTGGTTGTGTTACGTGTGGTCTTCTTGTGCACCGCAAGTAGCGAAATCTCAGATGTCGTATGCAGCTGCGTCAACGTACAAGTTGATAAAAAAACGAATACCTAGTTTTCCCTTTATTGTGTCTGGACGCAATGTGGGTCCTCCTGTCTCCGTTATCCTAATACAGTACCCGTTACCTTCACGAAATGCGCGTCCTATTTCTGATGGATCACTTCTAATCAAAAGTTCAAGACCGTCCTCGGAACGCTTTTTACAATGCCATAATAATTAGTGACGAAACGAGATTGGCGACGCTATCCTCCTGACCATTGCTAATACATAATCTGAAAAAAGAGGGCTTAGATAATGGTTGAGCAGATTGCCTGTGGAAGCTGACCTTGTTTTTCTAATGTACTTCGCGTATGTCACAATAGCTTATCGTAGCACATTCTGCCATATTGGCACGTGGCGGCAGAGCAGATAGCATGAACTATGGTTGATGACCAAGCGATGCGTTTGCAAGATGAGACGATCAATTTACAGGCTACCATAACGGAGCCCGTGCTTTCTGCGCCCAGCACTCAGCTTTTTCCTCGTCGTCTTCGTCATTGATGACGGGTCATGGTGATTGTCCACAACGTCCCTGGACATGACCCCCTAGTCGAGGACGACCGTCCCGGTCAAGGCCAAGCAAAGCTGATGATTGGATGCGGATAAGCAGTGCGATGAAAATTAGAGTGGCGAATCGCTTCCAGCCACTGGGCCTGTTTGATTTTCCACTTCTGGCTGCCCGGGGCTGCCCGCGGGCTGCCGGAGGCGAGAGCCGGTCAATCGTTTTTCTCGGGCAGCCCAAAACACCACTTCCGGCGGTGCCAGAACGTCTTCAATTTTTCTGGGTAGGCAACTTCTGGCTCCCGCAAGCTGCCAGAGCCGCCCGGGCGTTTGTGATCTGGCGGCGAGCGGGCACAGATAGCGGCTCGGCAAGTTTCAAAATAAATTTGCGAATATTTCTCGTGTTTTCGGATTTGATGGTTTGGAGTTTATTTATTTGATATGAAAAATTACTTTTGCTGACATTTCAGTTTATTTTTCGCATTGCAACACCCTTTTTTTTGACGAGAAGAGAAATGACATGATTCGCGCCTAAACGGTCTTGTGCGGTTCGTCTTCCGACAGACATGGAGGGCATATTTAAGCTCGTGGGCGAGGACGGCGTCACAAATCTAAATGAAGCCATGTCTATGTTTATTACTTCAGCGAGTAGATTGGTTGTTCGCGTTTAATGAATGAAAGTTTGCATTTATTCCTTCGGAAAGAAAAAAAAAGCCCTCCCGCAGCACTCTGGCGTCGTGGGCTCTGCCAGAAAAGCCGGCGACCACGTCGATGAGCACCATGTCCGCATTGTAGTTCCCCTGGAGTACGATGGAGTGAAATTTCTTGCGATTGTAGTAGCTTCGTTCGGACTCCGAGGCTCTAGAAATGCGGCACCCATAAATCGCGTCGATCGATGTCCGGCAAGTCCTCCACTTCCTCGACGAACGAGAGTGTGGAACGCCCACTTGTTTTAGCTCCAATACTACTCGTCGGTCGGACCAGAATATTTCCCGTCCGCTGATAGAAATGTACAAATCCGATGACTCGGGTAGACTGCGGCGTGAACTGATAACTCGCTCACGCCGAGTTCGCGATCATGTAGATGGCTACCCCTGTTGTACCGATTTTACGGAAGGGCAGACCTTTCGGGGGCGTCCTCGAAGGTCTTCGGGGTAAGAATTCGCAACCAAGGCTACCACCGCGCACCGCGACAGGTGAACAGGCTCCCGAACTCGAACTCCGGGTAGGTCGGGCACAACGTAACGCGGTGCCGTTCTTCCCGCTGAGACCATCGCGATGACGATGCACACACAGAGAACTTCGGCTTCGCAATCGCAATCGTACCTTCAAGATGACGGCGGGTCCACAAACAACGCATCGGGGTGAGCAGCGAGCGCACTTCGTGCTTCGTCCGACAGTTTGCCGCTGAAACTGTAGCAGCGACCGAAAAAAAGTTGTTCCGCAACGCTCGGTCCCTGCTTCCAGTGCATCCCTGAGGCGCTTGAACAAAGTAATCATGACGCAACTTCCTGCCCGAGAGCAAGCTTCTGGCAGCCCGCGGGCCGCCAGAATGCCCGTAAATCGAACAGGCACACTGATAGCGATGATTACGTTGAGAAGCGTGGCCCCGCAACAACAATTTCTTTAGCCGCGGACGAAGCCTCGAAGGTCCTGGTCACGCTGGCTCGAAGCCTAATACGACAGAACTTATATTCGCCAGCCTAATCTCATTGGAAACCTATTTTTGGTGTTATGTTCCTTAGGCAATAAAACTCTTCCTGAAAACCTACGAGACAGCGAATGAGATTCTAAGTAAAATTGCGATAAGACTGTGAATAAACCTGCTCCGGTCACGGTGTTCGATTCCCGGCCGCGGCGGCCGCTTTTCTGATGGAGGCGAAAAGCAAAAACGACCCGTGTGTACGAGATTTCGGCGCACGTTAAAGATCCCCAGGTGGTCAAAATTAATCCGGAGCCCTCCACTAAGGCGCGCCTCATCGCCTGCGTTGCGTCGGCGCGTTAAACCCTACAATCAATCAATCAATAAACCTGCTCCGAGCAGTCTGATTTAAAGACTTACACTCTAAACTTTTTTCCCTCCCATATACTCCCTAGAGGTTCTTTTTCGCCTGTCCTCTAGTGGTCCTCCTTGTAGGAGTTTTTTTACTACATGTAACAGGGAGGTTTTGTTTACCTCCTCAAACCAGGGCGTTTTCAGGTGATAGAAAGGTGGTATTTAGGGAGTGTTAAGAAATGTTCGGGAGAATTTAAGGAGATCAAAATGGAGTATTCTTTACTTCCTGAAGGGCGTTTTTAAGTGATGTTTATGGAATTTTTAGGCGGTTGAATAGGAGCCTATTATGGCTCCCTTGGGAAATACTTATGTTATTTTAGTGGCGTTTTACGGAGGTTTAAGGGAAGCATTTACTTCTTTTGCATGGAGTTTTACGAAAGCTTGGGGAGTTTTGTGGGCCTCGCGAGGGGAGTTTTTAGGAGGTTCAAGGGAAGTATATATTTCTTTTGAAAGGAGTTTTACGAAAGGTTGGGTGGTTTTGTAGGCCTTCCGAAAGGAGTTTTTTCAAGGCCACAAGGGAGAATTTATAGTTCCCTGCGGGAGAGTACTGATTTCAGACGGTTTTTCTCGGTTTCAGGTTTATTTCAAACGAACTTTCGCATACAAGTTTACATTGTACATGGTGTACACAAGGAGGTTCTGAAATAAAAACTTAGGGTGACCTCCTATAAGAAAGCACAAATGGTACATTGCTAAATAACACGCCAGATAGGAATGGAAAACAGCAATACAATGCTAGTTGAACAAACCGTAGAAACAATATTACTACAAGAACTGGAAGTACGCGAAAAACAAAGATAGGCACAAACACAACCGCATGGTAAGAGAAATCATTATATAATACTAGCGGATCGAGAACGCGTCAGTACTTATCAGAACTTATCAGTACGCATCAGTACTCAGTACACAAAGTGAAAAAAAATGGTTGCAGTGGTTTACAACAAAAAAAAATTCAATTGGTGGTGAAATGAGCGAGAGCTGTGTAACGATTTGATATTGAAAGGTAACGAGCATTTTGTAGATGGTAAAGGCACAACAGATAAATGATGTAGGAGACAGACAGCAATGAGATGGCTATGGAGAAATGAGTAATATAAAGAACGAAAAATATGCTGCGGAAAATACCAGTGCGTTTTGATAGACACAAATGCGCCAAAAAAAGTGACCGAGTATGACGGGTTAATTGCAAGGATATAGAACAGAATGGGTGGTATCGCGACAGCTTCTTTAGAGTGACAAGAAGCAGCCATGAAATTCGTGTTTTCCGGATAATTTTAGCTGATTCATTTGGCACCAGTTGCCAACATTATTTAGATACTTCTTTCAAGTTATATTAGTTCGTTAATATTATTGCTTCACTAAAAGATAGCTGTATTATCAGCATACAGAAGGGCCATCAAAGATCCCCTGTTCAGCAAAAAAAGAAAAAGTCAGAAACATAATACGCAATTCTTTTTTACTACTATCCAATGATTACAAGATTGAAAACAAATAAAATATTAGTGAGCAATATTGATGCGATAAAAGTTAATTAGTTTTAAATCCTTCACACGTAGTTTGGTGCTGGCAAGGTCCAAAAAGGCATGTTCCACAAACGTTAGAGCTCTGTGTGCCTTCTTGGGATATTGAATGTTGAAAACCCAGAACGACGCAAACAGACTACACAGTCCTGCCAGTAAATATGATGCAGTCAAGACACGCTGGCCGTCGATGTGGAGGCTAACTTCCCCGTTCACGGAATGCAGGCAGGGAGTCAAAAAAACATATGCCTGAAAATGCAAAAAAAAATCCCCACACGTAAAATTCAAAACAGACACTATGGTTAAATGGACTTAATAATTCGGTACAGTAATGAGATTGTTAGGCCAGGTTCCCTGCGTATTTCAGTACTTAAATTAGGAATGCAAAGGCTTCATAAAACCAAGTGCCAGTACATTAACCATCGTGGCTTTTGCAGCAATAAAAAAGATATTACTTCCGCACAACTTTAAATGACAGTGAAGTTAAAATGCAAGTCTCTGTGTGTTCATAGATTAGCTCACGGATGACACTATTATACCCCTCCAACACCTGGCTTTTTTTTTTAAAAATAAGGTTGAAACTAGCAAAAACACGGTTTCACAGGAAGGGCTTAAATGGCCTGACGCACGCAACTTCTTTCTTGGCTGCCGCTGGATGGTGCTACTCGTCCATACTTGGGGTGGCAGTACCGCTTTCCAAGGGACCATGCGAGCTACGCACGAGAAAATCGTTCGATGCCAACACTTGCGGGGCCTCAAAAGGCCAATGTTTTTCTTCAATGAAGCGTAAATACTGATCATGGGTCCAATGGAGAAACATGTTGCTTAGTGGTCTCGAACGGCAAATGACAGGGGAGTTTGGGAAAGCATGAGCGATTTGACCGAAACTGACCAAACTGCTTGGTACGTGGTAATGTTATATTCAGTTGCTTCTATACTGCTATAAATTACCGTTGCTTCACTTGCTTCCGGTTTATCCTGATGCAAACAGCTACTGCAGTCGTGTTTGCGTCACGTTTGATGAGCATTTGAACAGCGATTTCTAAGCACTTAAGGCATCTTGGCACTAAATGAATGCTGAAATGGCTTTGGGGAGGTCCGACTTCCGTTTGAAACCAACTTGCTGGTTGCCTTCAGTGACCCTTTAAGAACAACAAGTTACCCTTATGACTCATCACTGCAACAGATTGTTCCTCAGTGCGGTGCAGTGTGTGTTACTGTGAGTATTTTCAACGTGAAACGAGCCGTTCCTGTGATTTGTAGGACTGATTCTGCTATTAATTACTTAAGCGACAACAAACTATGCAAGAAAAAAATTCCGCCCTCTCCACGAAGTGAATGATAATGAGAGGGGCGAAGCTAAAATGCTTATCAGAAGGCAATGTGACGCATTAGGTGCATGCAAGCTGCTTTCATAGTGTGTGCATTGACATTACGATATGGCCCCCTGGCAGAATGATGCGCTGCGCGAGACTTCGCCGTACCTAAAAGGACAGGCAACTCATTTTTACGGAGTATAGGATCTACATTCGAAATGAAAGGTTTTCCATTGAAACACCTTAGGCCGTAACGGTTTTCCTGATAGCGACGTAGAACATTTGAGAGTGGAAAGAGGACAGCAAGTTGGTTTCAAATGAAACAAACCTTCCCATAGCCATTTTAGTGTTAGTGTGCTTCCCAAGGATGCTTTAATTGCTAAAAAATCTTTAATCAAACAATGCATTTCCTTCATTTCCTTCGCAGCAGTTTCATGATGCAGCCCGTTTGCATTAGAATAAACAGGAAGTGAGCCAGGCAGCTGTGATGTATGGCGGTAAAGGGCAACTGAATTCAACGTTACCATGTACCAAGAGGTTTCGTCACTTTCAGCTACACCAGTCGTGCATCCCCAAACTCCCACGTCTTTGGCTGCTCTAGACAATTGCAAAAAAAATTTTAAAGGAACCCATGATCATTAGTATTGACGCTTTGTTAAAGAAAAACATATTGCCATTTTGAGGCCCCATGAATGTTGAAGCCGATCTAACAGTGGCCCCCACACAACGCCTCCCACAGCCAAAAAGCTATTCTTAACTTGTGCCGAGTAGAGGCGCATTTATGACCAGTCTCATAGCCATCTCAGCTTGAAATGTAACCACAGAATTTGTTGAATCCTGTTTCTAAGCACAAAAGTTTCTATTGTACGGTATTCTCGCAACGTGTCGACTGTACCAATGCAACCTGATATTCACAGAGAGACGACTTGCCCCTAGGAGAGGAACGGGAGGAGTAAGATCGCTATGCTCTAAGAGAGATAGTGACAGGTAGTCTCTGTTTCGCTCGTTAGTTTCATGAGAATCAGAATAACGACAACAGTTTTGTTGGGTCAGTGGCTGATGAGCAGACGGCTGATTACGATGAATATGACTAGCCTTGTTATCTCTCGAGATGCAGGATGGCAATTATTTATCTGGATGAAAAATCGTGATACCTCTTCAGCAACGACATCCCTTTCCTAGCAAACGACTGTTCTTTTGAGCCATTATTGAGTGACCAGTCAGCAATCTCCAGCTGAAGCCAAGAACCTATGCTTCAGTTACTATTGTTTGTGATTTACCTGTATGAAATAGATGATTGCCTTTTTGTTCACCCTAGTAATGGCCATGCTTTAGCCATTTGGAATAATCGGTGTCAACTGCCCATCACGTTCGTCGCAGCAAGGCAAATCAGTCTACCAGTTATGCTAAATTTACCTAACAGCATCCTTTTAACTCTCTGCTGCACTTAGTTCTTTCCGCCTTGGCTCAAACTTTTACCTAAAACTTACCTGGGTCAAAATGGCCTCGAATGAATCACCAACGTCGACAATGAATGCCAGCAAGGCCCGAATTCCATCCTCTGTAAATGTTTTGAACGGCAGTTTTGTAATGAGACTAAACTTCATCAAAATGTTCCACTTGCAATCGTGCTAGGTCCTCTTTCAAAACTGAACTCCATATTCGCTGATCTATAACAGAATATAAAACGAGCATGCACCCATTGCAGTGCTTGCTTGTAATACTTTGAATACAAATATAGCCAGTTTTACTGCTCCTGAAAAGTCTTAAAGTTCTTAAAAAGCCGCAACGAACCTTCTAAGCAAGCAAGCAAGTCGGCAGGAAAGTGAAAATATGTGAGTGTCTATCAGCAACAGAATGCAAGGAAGCAAGCATCAAGTACTCATGCAGCAAGAAGAGCACGTTTCAGAAGATTCGTTAGGAGCTCAGGTGTGTTAGTAGAGACCAGCATTGACGCAGCCTGCTTCTACTAACCCCCAACTCCCACCCAAAAAGAACCCCAGCCTGAAATAAAACCCACACACAGCGATACCAGATGCCTAGTGCTCCATATTGACTAAGATGTGGGCACATGCACACCCCTCAGAGATAACACATATACATGCCAAGGCCTATCCAATATTGCACATTGCTGTTTACTTGTTCACCCTTTAGCACTCCGAGGTGCCTATCTGAGGATTCTTGAACAATGCTTGTGCAGTAAGCATCCCTATAGTAGGCAAAATATGTGATACCAGCGAATGCATTCCTTCAGGCAGCAAAAGCAATCACAATGTGTGGTCGTGCAGAAGCTGGTCTGATACTTCACCCTGTGAAGAAGTGCTTCTCATACTTAGGTTTTACGCCTCATTATAAAATATTCAGTTTATTTTTAAATCCTTAGTACCTAGATCAGTGGTTCCTCAACTATGATTGTGCTGTGGAGCTTTCTCAAGCTTGCAAACAATGGAGGGCTCCACGATGAACTATATAGATTTAATTCGTAATGTAGAGGAATTCGCAAATGCAGCTGAGGTCCCCCACGCAATTTAATGTCTGCCGTTTGAAGCTGACTTCTATGCTGATGCATCTTAAATTGCCCAAAAGATTTGCTCTTGCAACTAACAGTTCCCCAAACACCTATATGCTGCTTCTTGTGTGTCTGGCTTTTTGCACCGCTGGCATGTTGTGCAAGAAGCCAAGTTCCTAGACACTACAAGAATTTTCAATTAAGCAAGGCAGAGAAAAAGGATGGCAAATGCACAGCCCTTGAAGGTGCGTGCAAGAAATGTTTCCATGATTTCGTCCCACGTTTGGATGCAAAAAAAAAGTGCAGCGCTGCAAGTATGCTCTGAAATGATACCGTGATTCATGTCTATTATGGCCTGACAATTCCTGCAAGGCTTGTTTGAGACAAACGTGCGTTATCATTTTCGAGGTTGCATGGCGTTCTTTCAGAACACGTACAAGTTTTTCTGTCTTTGACTCAAAAATACTTTGGTATTGCATGATTTTGTTAAGTGCTGTTTCTTGCTTTAAGATGCCAGCTTGCATCTAATCAAGTGGGTGGGCAAACAGTTAAAGATGCAAACCCTCACACTGCCTCTCCCCCACCATGGTGGCTCACTTTCATAGAAAAAGTGCAGCTTTTGCGAGCTGGACGGCTGTTGCAAGCCGTGGCAATACTCACTTCTGCTGGAGGGGCCAACTTGGTTTCCGAATGCAACCTTGCCTTGTACAGCACAGCCTATCCTGCCTTAAGATCTATGAAGTCATTCAACTCGATCATGTATCAGGATCTGCAAAAGAAAATCGTGTCAGCAAATAATGAATTCATGCCGGACAGGCACACACTGTTTCAGTTATACTTGCAGATACCTCCACCTATTTTTCTCGTGGTGTTACATCCAAAGCTAATGTGTTACGGCTTGTCTCATCAAGTATGGTCATCTGTCATAACACAGCTAGTCATACAGGAAAGTCATTCACTGGGTCAGAAAACACTTTCTTTTTTTACAGTAGTGATAAAATAGGCGACTCAGTCATCCGTATTCCGACACCTTAATATTCTGTGTCACCATGCTGACAAGCATGATTGGTGCATAAGGTCATTTGTAGCCGCAACCGTTACTACAGCCTTGTTAGCTAACGTAAACCTCGTTCATGGCACCAAATTACTTATGATTGCATGGCAACAAAAAAAACAGTTGAAAAAGAAACACTATTCTCGCAAACTTACCAACGCTGCAGGCCACACACACCTGCCTTAGTTAATGTTAACGTGATTGTAGAAGTTTCCGTCACGCAAAACCACAGTGCATTTTTTTGGAGCTGCAAGCTCCGTGTCAAAATCGAGTGTCAGATGATTCAAGCAATTTTTGTGTATGGTCTTACTATTGATTATGACATAAAAGTTATTACCATCAAAAGAGTGTGTGCATTGTTCTTCTAAAAAATGATATCCCTTTTTATGCCCGGCAGACTTGTGTCATGCTACGGCAAACTCGGTTCTCTTCCATAAGGGCATGAATTTTTGTTTTTAATTACGCGGCCTTAGCTGGCGACTGACAGGCCCCGATTGTATACCGACCACTCATTATCACCAGAAAGGGAATAAAAACATTTCGGGTTCGAACCACGTCGCCGTCGTGGACCACACTATGTGCATTTAATCGTTCGATAGGCTCATAGCATCTTTTACGCATGTCACCGATTCATTAATAGGGTGCGCTGTTAGAAGATGTGAAGAGTCGACTCAAGCGAGCAAACAACCCCACCGAATCTACAGGGCACAGGTGTCGAATGGGGTGGCCGACCAGAGCGGTAAGAATGAGTCAGAGCCTTGAACGCGTAAACAACTCAAAAGACCTATATTTGGACAGGCAAACCACCAGGAGCGTTAACAAATAGATATTACAAAGTAGAGCAGTTAACTAAAGAGAACACGAACAGTTCGATGCATATGAGAGACAGAGTCCCACAATATTCACCGACCGTCCCGGACGATGCACCGCTGTCGGAGGCGATTCGGCTACCTGTGAAGCGTGGCTTCGTCGTAGGACAGGCCGTCCGAGACGATCACGGTGATTCTAGCCCCGGGAGTACGTTGGAGTCCTCCAGGGCTTGCATTACGCGTTCTTTTAAATATGAGCGCCCTCTTTCCCGACCTCTCCACCTTCCTTTCCGCTTCCGTCTTACTGCGCTGATTTTCGCCAACACGAAGTAACCGCCACGTTGCTTTGAAACGACGCCGCGCGCGACAAATGATTTTATCTCGAATGCCCTGTTACAAACCGGCCTACAAAAGAATGCGAATGCATACCCCAAAACCCACAAACAAGAAATATAAAACGAGTGTGCGCTTTTTTCTTTGCCCGCGCGTGTACGTGCTGTATGCGGCACGGATACCCGGGTACTTCGCTGTTAACCCTATCCAAACGTTTGACAAACGCATCGACTGATGACAGACCACTTACCAGCGAGCTGTCCACAGCTGTCGCCGAATCCAAAATGCTGTTAGGGGCCGTTCCTCGTGTGACAGGGGCACATGAAAGTCTTTCCACCAAATGGCCACTACTAGTCCTTCTCAAATAAGAAAAAACGAAGGCCCAAAGGCGAGGCTTGAAGCTCCGGCCGCACCGAGCCACCGCCGCGCGAGGTTGTTTACATCCGGGCAGCAAGTCGTGCCGCCAGGGCAAGTTGAGTCGCTGCAGTCGGGTGCGTTGGCGCGCTGGCACGAGAATTTAAATCGTCTATATACGCGCAAGCAAGCAAAGCAGATGAACATTGCAATTGTTTGCAACGGCGAGAACTGTCTCTTTGTTAGCAGCAGAGTTTGACAACACCAATCGCCAAAATAAACAGATTGAAACAACACGGCCGCGCTTTCTGCCTGTGATCGCGCTGGCTGAAGCATCTATACGGGTATACGTACGGTATCGGTTTTGTAGCTGCATGCAACTTTCGCGTCCTGCTTACTCGTTCTAATTAGCATTAGGCCACGGGTGAAGTGCTGATACACGGAAACAACACAACACTAACATGGCGACCGCCCGCTTGAGATGATTACCGCCGATGGGGAGTTTATTGTGGACGTGGTACTATACAAGGAACCGAACGCCATCTCACAAATGGTGTTATGAGGTTCTAAATCCACTCTTTTGCAACACGGATGGGCAACGGTACTACCATGGAGGTTCGTCCACATTTTTAAACCATGCCTAGGGAGTACATTTTTTGCTATAGGTACTTTTCATGGCACATTACTTGATTAAAACTCCATTTCCGGCTAGTTTGCGTTTACAGTGTACACTTGCCGACCCTGAAGGCTACTTGCATCCGTGAGGGAGACGAGAAACCCGAAGCCCACTCGTGACCAATTCTTCATGAGAGAAAACGTGCGTCAAGGTTGCGCCAATGTGACGTCGCACTCCAGTGGCATAATGTAACGCGCGCTCTCATTAGTAGCAACTAGGAGTCCGTACACGACGCGCGGGCCGCTTAGCAGACAGACAAATGAATCGTATGTTAAGCGCCGCTGAGCAGACGATTTCGCAACAGCCGCGACGGTTAGCAGACGATTTCGAAACAGGCCTCCGGTTCATCACTCAAGCCCCGGGCACCCGCCACCTGCGTAGGGGGGCCTCTTTCGCGCAGGGAAAGTTTGGAGGAAGTGTATAGTGAATACGGCGCGGAGTGTCCACGTCGCGTGAGTTGGACAGTTATTCGTAATGGTGCTCAATGAGTCGTAATGGTGTTCAGATAAGCCGCCAAAGGGTTCAAATATATGCAATTGTGCCGATAATAGTTCATAAAAAACGCTTGATCTTGACCAGCAACGTAAAAACTACAGTATTTTGCCGCATTCCGCGCTCTTCCCTAAGGGGCCCTCCCGTGCGCGTCTAAGTACCCGCTGTCCCTATAGACTTCAATAAAACTGTTCTTTAACCTAGCCAGTGCGGTTTCCGAAAAGCGAAGTAGTGTGAATCTTATTCCAGGACTCATTAAAGTGCGCAACAAGCGCAACAACAACAAGCTGTTCCTCCAGCGAGAGGGAGTGTGCAGAGGCTCCTCGATTGCACCTGTGCTCAGCGACCTTCTACTTGCCGTGTTTGACAGGCGTCTGCAAAATGTCCTTCCTGACCATGCAGTCGTGAGAACGTTTCGGTACGTCGACGACTACCTCGTGCTGTTCAAGGTTCGTGGAAACCCGCTAAGCCAAGGGGACAAGCTTTTGGAGGCATTTTAATCTGCTATGACGACATTCACATTAACGAGTGAGAGGCCAGAAGACAAGAAGCTGCGTTTCCTTGACATGGAATTGACCTTCGGCAGTCATGTGTGCTGGCAATATTCCCCGCGTTCACAAAAAGGACTCCTACCGTTCAGTTCGGCACACTCGAAGATTGTAAAACGTGGGATAGCCGTGGCAGCCATCCAAAACGCAGTGACTAGGTCCTGCCGTCACATGATGATGCGGAGCTTGGACCATCAGGTCAGCAGACTCAATTTGGCAGGGTATCCTACGCCATTGCTGCGCAGCTCGGCGGAAACCGTTTTGAAACGGGTGAACACCAGCGGGGCTACGATAAGGTCGCAAGAGAATGCCAGGGGCCGCCTTAACGTCATCCCATACGTCCAGCCGTGTCGCACCCCCTGAAGAAGATAGGAGACAAGGCAGGAGTGCGGACAGTTTTTTTCAGCGCCCAACAAACTAGCCACATTGTGTGCCATGGTGAATGACAAAAAGGCTCCCAGGGCTGCTTGTGGGAAGAAACATGAAAAACAGTATGTCAAATGCGTGGAATGCATAGTATACGAGATCCCACTGAAGTGCGGGCGAGTATACGTGGGCCAGAGTGGAAGGTGCGTAAACGACCGTCTTCGTGAGCATGCAAATAACATGCGCACAGGAACTGGTAGCAATCTGGCCTTACACTGCAAGAATTGCAAAGATTGCTACCCTAAGCTCAACAAAACCCGCATCTTAAAACGGTATCGTGATGCCCGATCCCGCGAAATCTTTGAGGCTTCAGTCATAGCCACTAGGGGGGAGGATTGCGTGAGTTCGCCATCCGTGGCACTGTTTGAGCGCGAGATTGCCTATCTGGCCGGATAAAAGGAAATTTGTGTGTGTTTTATCAACTTTTACTCCCGACTCCGCTTTTAAGCTGTTTATTTATCTCGTTTGTACTGGCGTATGATTGCTTTCTTTCCTCTATTTATTGCCAACTTTAATAAAATTTCACCAGTTGTTCGTCAGCGCTCGTGCCTGTGTAACCTCTCTACGTCCGTGTGTTTTTGCGCTGTTTTTCAAGGTGTCCTCTTCGTTCTCTGGACACGCGGCGTCTCGCGCCACCAGTTTCTCTTCGGTGTCCGCTTCCCCCTCTCCGTTACAGAGACGCCAACGCCAACGCCGACGCCTACGCTGCCAAACCCCGGGAGCGGACGCGTAAGAGCTGCGCTCCAAAATGTGAATTGAACCGCAAAAGTTGCAACATAGTGTGTGCCACGTGACACCTGAACGTGATGACACGTGAGTGGAACTGGTGCACACCAGCCCCACAGTACCCTGATTCTCGGAAAGCTGTGGAGGGCACCAATCAGCTTGCTTACGTAAGCAGTGAATACAACATTGCAATAATGGCTAACGCTAGTAATGGACAGTACTTCCCCGATATATTGGTTCGGAACGTGTCGAGGCAGGCACTCCGCATTTAGCGCGTGTACGATAACCAGAAGCTGAAACAAGAGAAGCTGCGGGCGCTCGACATCGCCTTCACTTTTTAAACAGCTGAGCTGTTTAAGCTTCCAATGAGTTCCATCCGTGCCTCGCGTCGCTCAAAACTCGGTGCAGCAAAGTGGAGAGGAGGAAAGTGCTTGGCTAAGAAGTGTGAGGGAAAAGGACGAGGAGGCAAGGAGCCGACGAGTGGTTGTGGGGACTGCGCGCCTCAAGAAAAAGGGCCCATCTCCCCGCGAGGGGGACTCGAGTAAATGCATCGCATAGGGAGTGGGTGTATTGCGTTAACGTTTAGTGTTTGGGGAGTTGGTGGTAGTGAATGCGTTGTATCAGCAGCTTCTTGATGTGTTTGAATGAGTCACGGATATAAGGCGCGTTCGTAGCCTTCCATTCTGTGTCGGCTTTGTGGCGCAGTGGGTAGAGCACCATGCACCTTGCGTTCCGCCCGCAGACTCGTGGGATCGAAACCTGGCGCCGGTAAGTATTACTTTTTTATATAGTGTAGGGCGAGGGATGCGGACCTGTTGTTGAGAGCGAGGAGAGTAGCGTGATGCGGGAGAGGAGGCGTGGGGGAGAGGGCGCACCTGGAACGGCTGTTGCGGACGCCGAGGCACGCCGACAACGCCGGGTGACATCGTGAGTTAAAGAAATGCTCTGCATTTAAAAAAAAACGCTTCCCGTGGTCGGAATCAAACCTGGGTCCCTGTCTTCATGAAACTGGCGTCTATCATTACGCTATCATCGCATTCTTGGCGCTCAGCACTTCCTTTGGGTTTGTAGAGTGGGCGTTGGCTTTGGACTTTGGCTGAGTTGAAGTGAATGGGCAGGCCTAAGAAAAGCCAAGCTAAAGCTAGTGTAGACCACCAGCTCCGCTTTTTCCTCAGTCTTCGCATCTCAATCGCGAAGGTGGCCGAATTTTTCTCATAATCGGTTTTCAATGGCAAATGTAATATCGCAGGAGAAAAAATGTTTCCACCCGCCGCTGTGGCTCAGTGGCTAAGGCGTTGCGCTGCTGAGCACGAGGTCGCGGGTTCGATTCCCGGCCGCGGCGGCCGCTTTTGTGATGGAGGCGAAAAGCAAAAACGCCCGTGTGTGCGAGATTTCGGCGCACGTTAAAGATCCCCAGGTGGTCAAAATTAATCCGGAGCCCTCCACTACGGCGCGCCTCATCGTCTGCGTTGCGTTGGCGCGTTAAACCCTACAATCATCAATCAATCAATCAATCAATCAATCAATCAATCAATCAATCAATCAATCAATCAATCAATCAATCAATCAAAAAATGTTTCCCATAAAATGATTACATGATTAGAAAATGACTACAGCTGCCTCAAAATACACGGTGTAGAAATAATAGGAGCTGTGCGCAGCGTTCACAGACGCACGCGCGCGCTTTTTTGATCGTTGATTGAAGTATTCAGCACGGTGGTCAGTACACCAAATCAAGGCAAATCGGCTTAGACGGGCGGGCTACGTCCACTAGCACGCGCTGAAAAAATTCATGGAAGACATCTAACATAATGCAGACGGCGCAGTGGAGGATCCAAATGGGAGAGCAGCGGGGGACGCCCCAAGCGCCTACAAAACTAGCCCCATTAGACTGTAATTTTGGCAACACTCTTGTTAAACGCCCTCCTAATTCCTCTCCCCTTCTTGCAGTGTTAATTTGCACCGCCTGGTCAATGATGTGCATTTCTGTTCAGTTCAATTCAATTCAATGATGTTTTATTATAAACACACAAAACATTACACAATGATGCATACAGGAGGAGATCCCAAAGTCGGAGACTGCATTCAACTTTAATTTTTTCTGTATTTTTGTTAACCTTGGCGAAATTCGGGCTACATTGATCGGAACTGTCTGCAAGCAGCCTCCACATTTCCGGCGAATATTTTTTCTAAGTGAACTGGAGCACATTCCTACACCCTTGTTCCTCTCCTCAAGATTTAAAGGGACACTGAAGTGAATTTGTCAAGCTCCCGTTTTTGCTTGCACTGCGTAGACTGGCTCAAATTAGCACACTTTTCATCGTTTATCCTGTTGACAAATCGGTAATTATTTTACAAAGCGCGAAAGAAGAAAAACTACCATGCGCGGTTTGCGGCGGCCGCACCAACTAAGGCTGTGACGTTGAGAGGAGGGGCGCCGTGATTGGACGATGCCCAAGGTTAGCAATCACACAAGTTTCGGTTTCGGTTCTGTAAAACATAACCAAAGGCTTTGTTGGATGGGCATTCTCAATATCTCAGTAATCATCGGTACCGCGCTTCTGCCATGTTGTCGGCTGTAAAATGCACAAATAAGCCTCCCAGGACGGCTTGTAGTCGTAGCATTCACTAGCCGAGACCTACGCAGTGCATGAACGCCCTCCGCGTACCCGCAGACGCCCAAATGCCATGCGCTTTTCCCCCATATTTGGAGCTTGCCTCCCTCATGCCTGTATCGTAAAAAGCGTGTTCGCACCAGGCCAAGGGTCTGTTCATTCTGGCCTGTGCCCACTGCCTGCAAGCAGTCGGTGCTTATGGCAACAGCACGCCAACGAGAACTCGCTAGCGCGCCAGTGCCAGCCTGCGCGCGTTTTGTGAACTAGTTCGTGTAGCCATGAACGTTGCGGCCCCCAAAAAAGGTGAACTCAATATAGAAAACATCGGCGGAAAACAAAAAAGGTAACTTACAAAAAAAAAAAAGCACGTACCCGCGGGGATTCGAACTCATGACTCGCAAAACATTTGCGGTGAATTCCGAGCGCCCCAGAACGATAGACCACGGAGCGGGACGCGAAGGCCTTGCTAATATAGGGTATATATTGTACAACCGGTTTACACTTTTATTTAGTTTGGCATTTCAAGCCGCTTAGGTGACTATTTGTTGTACTGCGATCGTGCAGTAAGCGTTGCCCGAGTTTCCACAGTACCCTCACGTCTAGCAATTGCATTTCGTAGACGGAAAAGCGTTCGCAGATGCGTAGTCGTGCTGCTGACCGCTGTGCTGTTCGCCCAGCGCAAAAAAGTGCTTCCCGCGCCCTAGTTTTACGCTGTATGGTAAAAATATCAGTTGATTTATTTGCTTAGTACCTATATTGACTTCGCTGACTCTTCTCCCGCCTTCAAAAGGCCTTATATTTTCCTACTGGCGTACCAGTCAGCGAAGCGTCGCATGTGCAGCGCTTGTGTGAAGCGACCTTGACTTGGAGCTAGATACAGTGTACAAACAAACCAAGTAAAGAAAGGCACATTCTTTCATTCACAAACGTGTCCTGGCTTCGTTTCAACTAAGCGAACGAATTGCGACCAAGCAATTTTTTTTAACCTCCTTGATTGCGACGACCCGCCGGCGGCCGGCGGACGAAACGCTGGCCCGACTGACTCTGTCGGCCGGGGAGCCGTGCAGTAGCGCAGCCGTGGCGCAGCCAATTGCCAGCTCATCCCCTCCTGACGTCACACGAAAACGCCACAGAAAATGGGCGAGCGTAAAGAGAGGAGGACAGCGTTTTCGAATTAGTTTTTCTACTAAATAAAATCGCGTAAACGCGCCTAGAGTGGTCGAAACATGGCCTGGGGACTCCGGACTACAATTTGCGCTAGTAATCCCGCAATGTTTACATATCACTTCAGTGTCCCTTTAAGAAGCCGGGGTGTTATTCTACTTATGACGTTTTTTTGTCTAAACAGCCATGTTTCTGTAATGACATTTGATTTTCTTAACAATATCTCTGAAATAAATATGAAGCTTGCATTTATGAAATCGATAGGCTACAGATCTCAGTCTTGAACAGCTAATAGCTAACGTACCCGTTTCTTCGCCAAAGCGTGCCTTCAACAGTTCTCGCTTGCCTTTATTTCCATTTGTACAGCGAGCAAATTGAAACCTTGTACCCTCCCTTGTTAAAGGAAAAATAAAAGATTAGATTGTATTTGAAATTACAAATTAATCGGTATGTTCTACGTGGGCTCCAATATACTTCAAGAATTAATCTCACCGATTTTTCTATATTGTGGCTGTTTTTTAAAATCCGACCATGTGAAATAAACCCCTGCTCCCCTCCACGCCAAATAGCCTATGCTTGGAAACATTTGTTATAAAAGAATGAAAAACAAAGTAAATATGACGTGAAGTTATGATAAGCGCATTGTACGAGATGATCTTGGCGTGTACTGACAACTTGCTGCGTTGCTTCGTGCCAATCGGAGGTTTACTTACTTGCCTTGCAGACGGCTTAGTTGAATGACTATAGCCACAACACACGTTCAGAGATTTATAAAAAAAAAAAAGACGTCACTGACCCATTTCAAACAGTAGCAATAAGCCGCTCTTCGCATCGATTCACATGCTGCAGGATATTTTTTTCAGCGTTTACTAATTGGGGGTAATCGAAACAGCAGCTTTATTACAGTAAATTGGGTATCTTTTGCTTGAAAGTGAACCGGCATAATTAATAATGGAATAGCATGGTGTACAATCGCATGCCTTTCATGTCACGAACATAGTACGCAAACCAAAAATGATGTAAACAAACACCAGAGGTAAGGAGGTTAGGTAAATAAAGAATCTGGCTTCATGTAAGCTTTCACGAATCCTTCAACACCTCTTCAAACCGTAAGGAGGAAAAGGTTCAGTTTAGCCTGAAGCTAGCTTTGGCTTTCAGTGCAGGGATTGCTCGCGCTTCGGCCTTTGTACATATGAAAAAAAAAAGCGTACAGATAACAACTGCGAAGTGATTTTATTAGGTGCTTTATTTTCCCCAGATCTTGTTCCCGCGGCTGTAACCATCACCGCGTTGTCACGACTAAGTTGTCACTTATAGTTTCCTACGGAGTGCAAGGCTTGCTGGGGCGGCACTGTCCCCGTCGTGAACGGTGGCGCGGTGCGATGGAAATGGACCTGGGTCTGGATACCACTGCATACTTAACACATGTCAACAGGCGTTCCTCCCGATCCTTTCGCACTAAAAAACTAGCCGAGATTGCTTGTCGAACGTGTTTCAAAATTTATTCTTTTTACAGAATATACGCGAGTGGAACCGACTACGAGCCAGCTTGGTACTACTGCCCTACTACTGCATCCTCTGTGAAACTTAAGCATAAGTTTTCTTGCTCATATACGTATGAGAAATATATGAGCATGACTCCTAGACACCATGTCTTGTCGTTACGCTTTTCTTCTTGTTGCCGTTGGTCCTGACGCGCATAGTGCAGTTACGTGTCTATAAGACTCGTGCAGTTTATCCCCGCATTGCGTGTGCTTGCTTGCTTGCTACTGTTGGCAGCACTCTCATGCCTTATTTTCGTATTGTTATGTACTTTTTTACCCGTGTATAATTATATAATGCACTTGCTGATGTGCAATGCGCATGTCCGAGGGTTTTTTTTTTTGTGTAGTCACGTCGCAACAAACATTTTTAGGGCCCAGTGTACCCTGTGTTTTCCTGTTGCGCATTGTCTAAATTTCTTGTCTTTTCTGCCCACGGCTGCCCAAGGCCTTGTTCCAATGCTGGCAGAATTGCATTGATAAATAAATAAATAAACACCCCATCATCGTCACCCTATGTTCGTCGGCCATTGTATTATCAACTGCGATTGTGTGAAAAAGGCCATATGAAAGGATCCAACGCTTTCGTCAGATGGTTGGCGCATTGAATGCGAAGCACATAAATCGGGGCGCCGAAAGGTTTTCACGACTACTTTGCCAGCGCGGCGCAGCAGCGGGCCGCTTCGAGACAGCTACCGTCCGTGCAGCAAAGCGCAATACGCTGAGCGAAAAGAAAAATGTATGCAAACGAACAAAGAACCGCACACTATAGGCTAACCTCACGCCATACACACTTGAAACCGTAGTTCTTGTCCCGTTTTCCATTTTCGTTTACCACTCTCCCGAAAAAAAAAAAAAAACTGACCCAGACACTCCTGTTTAAAAATCAAGTTTATTTATCTGCTTTTTCCCCGAATGCTGCTGTTAGAAGCAGGCGGTGAAACACAACGGGTGAGGCCCAACTTCGTGCGCAAGCGCTTCTTTCGCGTACATCGTGCAAGGATTCCATGAAGCCGGCGCTATTGCTAGCATCTAAGTTTTCATACCAGCTCTGTAGCAACTGAAGGAAGCATGCAGGGGTAGCTTTCTTAACAGAAACAAGTCGTTCGAAACCTACGTGGTGGCTGTGGCGTAAGGCCGACCGCATATTTCCGAGTAATTTCAAAGAATCCAAGCCAATTTCCAGTAATGAATTTAATTCTCCAAATTTGGCACATATTAAATGTTTACTCCTCCTCCATGTAATTCCAAAAAGGACAATTAAATTGTGAGTAATTTCAAGTAATGTCAAGCAATTCCAAGTAATGTCAGGTAATTCCAAATAATTTCAACCAATTGAAATTATACCCAATCAATTCCCAGTAGTTACACTTAATTCCAAGTGAGTACAAGTAATTTTATGTTAATAAAACGAATTCTGCAAGTATTTCTTCAAAGCCTCATCTAAAGAAAATCAGAGGGTAATTCTGCCTGTAATTTTTTCCCACGCTGCTTCCGGGCCTCTCAAGCACGAAAGCGATGGTTTTTAGAACAGCCGTGAATTGTCTGTTACGGAAAGCTAAAGCGCGGTCATTTGAGTAACTTCCATACAAGCGGCGGCGACGATAAGAAGCCTTTTTGCTAGGTTCGAAAAAGTGATAACGCCGCTCCGCCGGTCGCAGACACCAAACAAAAAATAAACATACTTTCGCGGCAATGTCGACTACTGGCGCGTGAATTTTGATCGGCAGGCATACAACAGTTCGTTCGTAAGAAGGCTTCATTTAGAATTGGATATAAGGTTTGTGGGAGACGTGGTCGATGGCCAAGTCTCGTCCCGTAATCAAAGAAAACTTATGGGACGAACATTAAGAGTCATTAGGGTCTCGATATGTGATATATAGCACGGGATGGACGCCGCATTAAAATAAAACATTAATTTCCGTGTCTCAGTAGGACGCGAGGCGAATAATTTAATTTTGTAGTGCGCTTGCTTCACACTTACGGTCAAGTATTTCTATGCTGGCGATGCGGTGAAAACAAAAGATCAAGGTTTAGCGTGTGGAGAGTAGAAGTTTTGTATTCCAAATATCCCCTAGATGGGATCCCTACCTACAGCATAAACTGGCTCGAGAAAATCTGAAAAACTTAGTTGCGGAGTTTAATTGTATGGCTAGGACATGGTAGATGAAAATGTTTTTACGAGATATAAGTCCTGGACAAATAAATATTGCAGTTTAAATTGCCTAGACGTACTAAATTGGAATTTTAACTTCATTAGCTTAAGAGGGCAATTATTCTCCAGACCATCAATGAAACGGTGTATATTCGGCTGTGGACGCCAAGAAACATCCAAGAAATGTCTTGTCGTCTTTCCAAAATATGGGGTTTAGAGTGCGTTTTCCGAAACGGGTTCTCTGAACAAATGCGGTTTTTAGCTGAGTCGAGATTTGCTGTGGCAAATGCGGTCACACAGTATGATAAACGAACACTACATGTATGTGATTTATATTTTCAACATCTTCCTTATCCCAAGTAACACTGACGCTGTTCATGGTAGCTTGGCACGTCTTGGTTTAACAGGAACGATTAGTAACAGCAACGATTAAAGAGAGGGGGAAGGGGCTACGCATAGAAGCTAGAGCTTGGCTATGAGGAGCCCTGTAGAGTATAGCTACACATTAACTGACGCCACTTGGATTTCCTCTGGCGTGCGTAATAATTTATAACACATAGGCCTTTCCGTTGCTCGCCTCCTTCGGAAAACTGTGATTGGAATGCCTTATTCAAGCCAAAGCATAATGCTACGAGACGGCGAGGTGGCAGCGGCCATCGCTAAGATCAAGACGGCCTCCGAACAGGTCATCGGAATGATCCGACGCGTTGCGAATCGGAACAGAGGATTTAAAGAAGACGACGCCTTCCAACTGGTCAGGGCGTGCGTTCATCGTGTCTCGCATCACCTACTCGGCCCCGTATCTCCAGCTAACGAAGGCGAACAGGAACACGCTAGACACGATCGTAAGGAAAGCCACCAAGACGGCTATGGGCCTGCCCCGTACTCGCCTATGCAGAAGCTGTTGGACATGGGGGCACATAATACGGTAGACGAGCTCATAGAGGCTCATCGGTCTAACAAGAGAGTGCGACTGAGCCAGACGGAGCAAAAGATCGGCTGGCCCATCGAACCAAAGACACCCAAGTAACCTATACTTCCGCCGTGGAGGGAAGCAATCAAGACCAAGCCCCTGCCGTGCAAGATGCAGGCCGTCACTAACGATGAGAGGCGCGCCGCGCGGGCACAAGTACTCGCCCGGCAGCTGAAAGCAGCTCCCTCGCCCTCTACGCGGACGCCTCACTTCCCCAGCACAGCAGCAAAGCAGTGGCCGCCGTCACGACCATCGACAAGCTGGTGACCAGCGCGTCGATACGGACGACGGACCCCAGCCAAGCAGAAGAGGTGGCCATCTCTCTCGCCCTCACGCACGGGGACGTGCAGACGATCGTCACGGACTCCAAGACGGCTTACGGCAACTACCGCAAAGGGATCGTCTCCCACGCTGCCCTAGCAATTCTCGCAAAGCGCAGCCCACCGGGACGAGGCGTAGAGCCCGTGTGGATTCCGGTACATTCGACAGTGGAAGGCAACGCCCTTGCCGTCCACTACGCGTGCGAACTAGCAGACCGGGCCGAGGACGAGTCGGAGCTACCGCACCCAATTACGAGCTACCGGGAGATTACCCGGCTGTACAGGAGCGCCAGGTGCAGGCTTCCCGGGCCGCACCGGCAACTCGAACGCAAACAGCAGACGAACGTGCGCCGCGCACAAGCGGGGTCACTGGCGCACCCAGCTTTATTGCACTGGATGTTCCCGGCAGAACACGACCGCATCTGCCCGTTCTGCAAAAAGACTGAAAGCACTCTGCCGCACATACTGGCGGAGTGCACTCAGCTCAAGAATCCCCTACCTTCCCTACCCCTCCCTCTTCCCCACCCCCACCCCCCTACCCGAGCGATTGGAGATCCTGATGTCCCGTCCCGACCTGTCGATGCAGCAAGAGCTTGCGTTCAGCGGTCAGGAGCTATTGCACTCGTATGAGACTCGTGAATGCTCCACCCAGTCTGACGCCTGCGGGCGTCACCTGAAATGGGCTCAATAAAAGTTGTTTCTCTCTCACTCTCTATTCTCCAGTCCCAAAACACGTTCTTAATAGTCACCCTGTTCCTGCGAATACCGAATCAGTTTCATCTAACAAGATAAATTTCGTCCGACGATATTGTGGTCGTACGCAATATTTCCCGACATACGGAATAAAAAGGGACACACGAAAGGAAAATGTTGTTAATGAACATGCCGAAAATCGGTTCCAAATTATTTGCCCACAAAGTTTTCAACTGTAACTTCGCGCTGACAGCTTCCCTGCTACTTGGCCAGGGAGTAACAAAAAGATAAAGAGCAAAAGCGTTTCTCTATTTAAAACCAGCTGTGTTTCACGGCGATGAGTTCACTGTGGACAGAAAATGTTTTTGGGCGCTCAAGCACGCAAGACAAGAAAAATACGGCACAGGAGGACTCCAAACTAAAATTTCGGTTTCCCATAAGCGTGGAATAAATGCGGCCTGAACGGCTAGCAAACCACCACTGCTCAATGAAAACGACCAAGAAAGATTTCCCGTCGCCCGGAACTATTATTGTAGGTTATGCGCTTGTCGCCGCAGCATCTGTGGCCGCCGCGTCATTCGTGGTCGAGGGCAGCAGACAGCATGATGACCGCAAGGCAACAGACACAAAAACGCGACAACATATAACTACTCTTAGCCGCCTTATCCCCGGTTAGACAGCCGCCTGTGGCCCCTAATGGTATCCCTGGCAAGCCGCGGCCAACTTTATATTATAGCGAAGCTGTACCTCCACCTTGTTCCACGAACCACGGCCTGCTCGTGCTGCCCGCAACGCGAATAATATCGCTCTCGTCGCGTCTGCATGCGTCGTATGGCACGTGCCATCGGAAAATGATTATCGCGGTGTGTCTCCTTCTGGACGCACGAGCCAGCGGGTTCGCCTTGCGCGTGCGCCGTGTCCCTGGGCGCCGTAAAACTTCAATGAAAATGAGAGCGAGCGGGCGCGCTTAGCGAGCGCGCGTTCTTAGCAAAAAAATGTACACCGGGAGCGCGCTATACGCTTTCGCGTTCCACCCTTAAGGCGAAGCTTAAATAATAAAAACAAATCAACGAACAAAAGTAGATTAGTAAGTAAGAAATAATAAAAATAAATAATAAAATGAAAACTAAAACAAAAAGTAACTTAGGACATTCAATAAATATTAAATAAAAATATACAAAATAAATTAAAATACATGCATAAAATAACGAAAAGAAATAAAACAAAAACAAATGAATAGCAATACATAAATAAATAATATGAACATAAATAAAATGAGAAAAAAGACAAGTAAAATATGAGTGCAAATACATAAAGCATAGTGTAAAATAAATGAAAATAAAAACAAATTGCAAATGAGTAAAAATAAATAAATAAATAAATAAATAAATACTAATAATATAAATGAAAGAAAATTGCGAAGACTACGCATTGCGCGCAAAGCTTCGCTAGTCATCCATCCACCTTCACCGAGTGGAATGGCTCACCAATTTTTTTATCTTCATCGCCGCTGATCTTTGGGTGCTGCACGACACAGCAGGTAGCCCGTGGGGATTTTCATTATCCCTTAAAAGAAACAAACAGGCAGTAACAAGAAAAGGTACGAGCACAAGATTCTCAGATACTGCTGTGCGCTCACAGCAGTTTATGATAAACTAGCCGTAGTTCCCGGCCATGCCCGGGTGTGTCAGTACACATAACAATGGGTATAACACATACGGAGTACACCTTTAAGGGCGTTATTTTCCCCAAATCTAGATTAGCTTCAGTAGGTATAGTTTAGAACAAAGTCTGAAATTACCTGTAAGACATAAAATTACCTCGAAGAATTTCCGAAAGAATCGTTTTAGTCTTTGAGTGAAACTGTATACCAATACCCCTCTCCAGCTCAAATAACTCAATCGTGTACGGCGTCCATAGACGAAAGCACACAGAATACGCTTTTCGGCAAAGCCAACTTCCCCACGAATGCTCTGTAGCTCTCAGTCTAACTGACGATTTTTAAAGCGAAAGCCGGAAGTGCCCCATTGGGCGAACAACCGGTGTTGTTGGTGAAGTTGTTGTTATCATCCTGCGCAGAAAACGGCCGCCGCTGAAAAGAGTAAATAAAAAAAACACATTTCCGAGTGATTGGGAATCGAACCTGGGTCTCTGGAGTATGAGCCGAGTGCGTTACCACCGCGCTACACAACTTCCTATTTTTTTTCTTTATTGCCGGACTTCGACATGCACAAAAGCAACACATTCCAACACAAGACAACACATTCCAACACACGACAACAAAACCACTGTCCGGTTCTTCCGGATGGTGTTGTCGTTAAAAAGTCATTTCAGTGCGGTCAGTGGTTCCACGCGTGCCAACCATTCAGGCACATACTCTTGGACTTTAGACTTTAAGCCCTTCAACATAAAGCGTCACACTCTCACGAAAGAACTGTCGCGCCGGCCTAGCATCCACATCACCGTGAAGCCATGCCATGCGCGCCGACCAAATACTGTACAGGCCCAGTAGCATCAGCATATGGTACGGCGCGCCCTCTTCACTTTCAGTTGGGAGGTACCGAAAGCCGTGTTGGTTCAACGGAAATTCTTTGTGGAGTGTTCGCTATAGGACGTCCCAAAAGTGGACTGCCACCCAGCAGTGTATGAACACGTGGGCTATTGTTTCCGGTTGCTTACAAATTGTGCAGTCTGTACCCCACATAACTTCAAACCACTTATCTTGAAGCCACGTTTGAACTGTGAGTGTCCCGGTATGGAGTTTAAAGAAGAAAGACTTCGCCCCACCCTGAACTGGCTTCCTTTTGACCCTTTTAAGAACATCTTGCCCTGGGCCTGCAATGTACAATGTTCAGTCCGTGGCACAGGGAATAGGTACCAGGGAACAGGGAAGTAGGTTATCACATAAGTCCTTGTACAACTTTTTGCGGGAAATGTCGCTCAGGTACTGCACCGAAAATCGTGCCGTCAAAAATCGTACCGCCAGCACGATTTCTCTAAAATACTCGAAAATTCTCCCCTCCATCCTTCTTGTAGACACCACAAACTGCAGTAGCACTTGACCTAAGCGCACCTGGCACAGGGTTCTTAAAAATAGGGTCGCTTGTGTCCCGCAAAACAGTAACCGATTTACTAACTGGCGCACGAACAAATGCGCCAGTCCCAGTCCACCGTCTCGTACACGTCTAAAGAGGTTTGTTCTTGCATACCTTTCCCAAGTCGACGACCATATAAACACTGCAAATATCCGGTGCAATTTCTGAACATTCATGCGCGAGCAATGCATCACTTCCATTAAAAACCATAACTTTGAAACAAAAAATAAAGTGCACACAGTTGCCCTGGCAAACACTGACAAGTGATCCCTTTCCACTTTTCCCCTCTATCCCGTGTTCGCTGTGATTGCACACAACAGTAAGAATGACTATCCCTGTAGTTCTCGAGGGGTGTTCCAAGATACGTGACCGGTTTGTTTTCCCAACTGACACATGCAAGTAAGCTGGTGTCGTCGGCCAACTGCCATGCCAGAACCCCATGCAGGCACTTGGACCAGTTCACCATACTGCCTGACACCACACTAAACGCTTTAACATCCTCTATAGCAATAGTGACACTTCCTTTGCCTTTGCAGAATAGTGCGATGTCGTCGGCGTGGCTAACAATTTGACTTCAGACTGGTGCAGATTAAACCACGGATTTGCTCGTTTCCCATTATTTTCAAACACAACGTCTCGATGTAAAGACAAAAAAAAGGGGGAAGGGGGGGCTTGAGGGCAGCCATGGCGCACCGAACGTTCCACACTAATGGGGGCCCCTAGACTTTTATTAACTATTAATGTAGTGGAGCACCTCCTGTACGCCAGAACTACACCCTCCTTTATAACTGAACCTAAATTTACATACTCCAAAATAAAAAAATAAAATCTCGTGCGCCACACAAATCGAACGCTTTCTCGAGGTCGAGTTGAAGAACCTGCGACCCCGTCACGTGTCGCGTCGCAACACTCCAGTACACACCTAGCTTTATGTATATTAGTAAATATTGCACGGCCGTTGATACCACATGTCTGGTGTGATCCGATTAGTTGATGAATTACTGGCAAGCACTTTTATGAAATTTTATAGTCTACATTGTTCAAGGAAATGGGGCGGTATGATGTAACTTGCTTGAGTTTTTCTGCGTTTGTCGGTTTTCGGTATCAATATCGTGTGTGCCTCGCTGAAAGAACCGTGGTAAAGACTTTAGTTTGAAGGCCTTGTTTGAACAGTGCGGCTAGCAGATGAGCTAATACGCCTACAAATTCTTTATAGAAAAGCCGCGATAAACCCATCTGGGCCAGGGGACTTGCCGGGGTTCAAGTTCAGGATTGCCTTTTTTACTTCTTCAGCGGTTATTTCCTGTTCTACTCTGTGTTTAGTTTCGTCATCAAGTTTGGGTAATGCGCTAACAAATTGTTTTTTAAACCCTCTAAAATCAACCTTTCGGCGAGCAAACCGTTGTTCGTAGAATTCAAAGAACGGCATGCTCGATGTCCTCTTTCTGTGTCACTACTCGGCCTTCCCAATCTATCTCGCTTATCAGGTTACGTCGAGCATGCGCCTTTTCTAAGCAAGCGCCCCGCTTGTGGGCGTTTCGCCTGCGGCTAACTGATCCGCTCTTGCGCGCACAAGTGCACCGCGGTAAACGGTCTGCATCCAGCAGCCTCTAGTTTTTTTCTTCATTTTTTGGATGTCATCTTTAAACAGACCTGGCGCTTTTGCATTCTTCACCAATAAGCCTTTCCCAGTTTGATCGCAGCGTATTTTCTTGAAGCTTTTGACTCATATCTAATACAACTAGACCTTTCAATAGCCTTTAGTTTATGCTTTGCTTACATATCTCCCATTGCTCGCCTATGCAATTTTGCTGCGGTTCTATTTCTTTCGTTCAGCAGTTTTTCTAAAGTGTTCATCATGAAGCAGTTTGCTATTTAATTTCAACAAATCCCAATTGAAGGAGTTCTTTTGCTTTTTATACCCTAGTGTGCACACTACGAGGCAGTGGTCGGAAAAGGATACAGGCTTTACAATATAGTCTTCACATTCGTCAATAAGACCAAATGGGGCGTATATTCGGTCCAATCTGGTGTGGCTCGTACCTTGAAAATGCGTGTACGTTACTTGCCTTCCTCCAACACGTTGCAAGGCGTGGAACAAGAGTTAGCCTAGTACGTGCTCGCTGACGACAACTCGCGTGACGCGTGAGTAGAGAACGTGCACACCAGCTACGGAGAGCTACGATTCTGCGGAAGGTGGGGCTGGAAGTGTCTCAGTTGTTTGTTGTAGTTATTCGCGCCAAAAGACGAAGTTTTTGATAAGTAGACAGCTCTCCACGGGGTCCTTACTTACCCCCGTGTTAGCTAGGTACGTGTGCCCCAGTGTTTATGAAAGTGATGTGTGCAAACTGTGTGCGAAGCAGAGAGCCACCGCGGCTCACATCCTGTGGGACTGCAGAGTGAACCCAAGAGAGGCAAGCAAGATGACGTTTCCGCCGCAAATTGAGGCGGCGATGAAGACCTACGATCGAGAAGCATAGCTCCAGGCCGTGCAGCAGCTCTCGGCGCTCTGGAAAGGCAGCGACCGAGCAAAACTGAGGGGAAGGGGGGAAGCACCCCCAGGAAGGGGGCGGCGGCCCTCTTGACCCGAAGGTAGTAGCGAGTGAGCAAAGTCTCGAGGAGCACGACGCCCGAGATAGACGTCATGGCCGCGTCGCGGTGAAGACCCGTCTTCCCAGTGGGGAGACATCTTAACCGACTGCAGGCCATTCAATAAAGTTGTTTCTCTCTCTCTCTCTCTCTCTCTCTCTCTCTCTCTTCAAAGCACGCAAGCAGACTTAAAGGGACCGAGAAACACTTTTCTAGGAAATTACAAAAGCCCTGTGATGCCTCAGGGAATCAATGTAGAAACGCATTGCCGTTGTAAAGATTGCCCTACGTTCGGTATTACGAAACGCGTTGCCGTTGGAATTATTGCCCTACGGTCGGTATAACGTATGTCACAAGCGAATAAAGTACCCCTCCTTCTCTGCCGATCGCTTCCTCCTCCCTCTTTGCTTCTTTCGAAAGAGCTGGAAACACTGGGACTCTTAGATTTACCGTCGCGGACTCAAACAGGATAGTCCGCAGGTAGTCCGAAGATTCTCCATGCCATAGGAATACATATGAAAAACGAATTCCGGATTGCTTCTCGGGGAGTACGCGGTGAGTCCGAGACGGTAAATCGAAGAGCCCCACGGTAAATAGTCACGTGACGTCAGGACGCTTCGACTTCCGGTCTGTGAATCCTGCCAATGCCACCTGTGCGTTGATCCTGCTTATCTCAGGCACTATGAATCCCGACCTAAAGAACGGTAGCCCTTGCTCTGCCGGCCGCAACGAGATTTTTTTTTTAATTCGAAAGTTTGCCCTGCGGCATAGCGGTGCACGATTCACAGGTACACGAACAAGTTTGCTTCTCGTATATAGTCCAGAAGGTGCCGATGAAACGGTCCATGAACCCAGCGCTGCAGGTCTGGAGGGCGGCCAGGGTGGAGGCCGGTTGCACGAAGGTGCCGTAATCGGATCTGATGCAGTCCGGGGCAGGTCCACAGGAGATGCTGCACATTCACATTCTGTACGGCGGAGTCGCAGAATGGGCAGGTAGATTCGTATGGGCCGCGGTACTGCGATGGCCAAGAGGCAGTCACAGACGGCGTAAGGGCCATCCCAACGCGTATCCTCCGCAGCGCAACCTCCTCTCGGCGAGTTAAGTCACCAGGGAGGTTTGAACCACACGGGGGTATGAGGGCTCGTGTGGTGCGCCGGAGAATTTCCTTGTGTTGTGCCAGGTTTCCACTTGGATCTTCGGGGGCAAAGTGGCAGTGGTCGCATCAAGGTATGCGGGCGACTAGCCGTGTCTGCCTCCCTACTGCCGGGTACAGCTGAACGGGGTACCCATTCTATGCGGATCTGCAGTAGAGTGCTTCGTGCTAAGAGGTGAATGGCATCTGCGAACGCTGTAGCTTGTGTTACGCGGCGTATGTCGTGGATGGCTTGCGTAGAGTCTTGTGCGTATTATTAGTCGACAGTATGGCCCTGCCTGGACAATAGGCAGTATTGCGGCCATCCCATCGTGTACCGCTGCTAGTTCAGCAAGATACGCTGGTGGCATCGGGTTAGCTTCATAAGAGCAACATTGGTCCACCTCTGGTAGCTGGGGGCAGATGAGTGCAGTGTGCACTATGCCGTTTTTGACGCTGGCGTCTACATATGCAATTGCCGTTTCCGCGTCTGGGCTATGTAGGCGAGAGACTTGGACCGTGGCCTGGCGAGGTACCGGGTGACGGAGGCGACCGATTGGTTTGTTGTCTGTTAACTGTGCTCGCTGCCACGGAGGAATGTTTGAACCTTTCACAGTGGTACTTGGTACAACGTACCCCATGTACCGGGCTAGCGCAGCGGCGGCACCGGTCATCGAGATTTTACAGGCCCGGGCAGAGCGGCGTTGGTGCACCAGCTCATCAATCGTATTGAGTTGGGCCTCCCCCTGCAGAGTCGGTATTGGGGTCATTCGGGGTAGTCCAGTAATGGCCCGCATGGCATCCCGGTTGATGGCTTCGAGGCGATCCCGGTCCCTCATCGTGAGATGGTGGAATTGAGCCTGGTACACGAGTCTGGGTTGCAACACTGACCGCACAAGGAGGCGAGCAACGCTGGTGCGCGACCCGCCAGCCTTCGTCGCCATTCGACGTATCAAGTGTATTGTCCGTGCGGCACGATCTTTCGCACTTTTCACCCATGAAGCCGCGGACCCAGACGAGGCAACATCAAGGCCCAGCACACGAATAGTTTGGACCTCCTGTAGAGGTTGTTGATGAATAAACAACTGGACAGGCCGTTTCTCAAGTCGGCGTCGCCCATGTTTGTTAGTCACTGACATGTATGACGTTTTTTCTTCCGATAGTTCAAGTCCTACTTGGGCGCACCAGGAATCAGTCATATTTAATGCCGTTTGTAGCGCGTTTTCTTGGACAGAGATGTCAGGATGCACGGACCACACAGTAATGTCGTCAGCGTACATGATGTAATACGCGTCAGGTATCTCCGCCAACCGCCAAGCTAGGGGAAGCAAGGCGATATTGAACAATACCGGCGCCAACACAGAGCCCTGTGGAACACCACGGTGCGATGTGAAGTGTCCTGTATTCTTCCCGGCCAAGCGAAGGGTGAAGGTGCGGTCCCGAAGAAAGGCGTTCACAAATGTGCAGACACGGCTGGGCAGTTTAATCCACTCTAGGATCCGAACAATGGCTTCGCGGCTGACATTGTCGTAGGCCTTCTTAATATCCATTGCAAGGACGGTTCGAATCCGGCGAGAGCATCCTCCAATCAGTATCATATCAGAAAAGTGCTGCAGTCCGTCTTCGACGCCCAAGTGGGGTCGGAATCCAATTTGGGCGGGATGGTACCAGGAATATCGCTCAAGCCACCAAGTAAGACGTGTAGCTAGCATGCGCTCCATCAGCTTACAAATCGTTGATGTCAGAGCTATTGGCCGAAGGTGAGAAATCCGGTCTGGTGTTTTGCCGGGCTTCGGGATAGCAACGATTTCCGCGTGACGCCAGGAATCAGGAATCGCGGCTGAAGTCCACGCTGCATTTATGGCTTCAAGTATGACGTCAAGTGTAGTGCCTTCCGTGTTCTTAAATAGTTCATAAGGGATGCCATCAGGTCCCGGTGCAGTGCGCGGCCTGGCATGGTCGATGGCTGCCAAAAATTCCGCCATTGTAAAGGGGGCCTGAATCCCTTCAATGTCGTTGCATGTGGGCAATGAACCGGCGAATGCCGGTAGGCAGTTCGTAATCGTAAAGACAGCTGGTGGAGTGTCAAAGGCGGGAAAGAAGGTACTTGCAGCGAGAGAGGCAAAAGCGGATGGTGTCTGGCCAGATGCTAGAAGGGCACTAGCTGCTGGATCTGGAGGGCGGTGACCACGTTCCATTGCTTGGAATGTTCGCCAAACCGAGGCATTAGACGACGAAGGGCCAAGCGAGGCGCACCAGTCTAGCCAGCGCACCCGTGACAGTCGTCGTTCATGTCGTCGGGCTGCTGCTGTGAGGCGGTTAAGGTTCAGACGTGCATCAATTGATGCGGGATTCCGCATTGACATTAGTTCAGCTTGGCCGGCGCGCGGCCCACAGACGACAAAGTTGTAGGTCAGGGGCAGGCCGCGATTCCTCGACCCACGTCGTACGAGTCGCTGCTTCCAAAGCCACGCGGAGACTCTGGCACGGGTCAGGTAAGGTGCTGCTGGAGACGATCGTAGCTGCTGTCGATCGAAAGAGGTCCCAGTCTACCACCCGACACTGTCTTCGAAGACGATTCGCCCGGCCGGGAGAAAGGTTGAGATAAATCGGATGGTGGTCACTCCCCCAGCAGTCTGGCTCACACATCCAGGACACTGAAGCACTTCCTAACCACCAAGATAAGTCAGGTGAGCTTGGAGAAGCACGTGGATGTTCACGGCGTCGTGTAGACACTGACACGTCATTTAGGAGAACAAACTGAGCGACGTTTCACCCTAGGGTTGCCGAGTTATTCAACTTTTCGTCTGCCCGCCTACCCCACCCTTGGTCGTGCCCTACTCGTAGCCGGTTTTTGGCCGGGTGGTGCGGACGCTACGCTTTGTATATTTGAAGTTTTTTTCCTTCCTAACTTACTGTCGGGGGAGGCGAAAGGGTCTTGGAACCTTTTTCAACTATATATTGGTACCTACCGACAACATTGATTACTTTTTTTTTCGACTTTTGCTCCACCGGCTTTGTCGGTTAGGCTTGCGACGAGGACGGTTTGTTTACGTTGCAAATGCGCGTATAACTTTGCTAAAAATGCGTTTACCGAATTTAGTTAAGTGTCCGAACTATCGGAGCAACCTCGCGATCAAGCGATTATAATCTTTAAGAGGCCATTATATCGCAGACATTCTAAAAGATAGAAGTGCCTGCCACACGCACGAAAAAAATCTTGGCACCGTCGACTCCGAGAGTCCGATGAGTGGCAACCAGACGATCTTTCGGCAGAGCGTGCCTCGTTTTCACATTACGCCAGTCGCTGGCTTTGCAACCACCGACGCAGCACGGGTAATTCATGTCTGTCCAGCGGACGCGGAGCGCTCGTTTCGGAACTTCGCTGCTGAATCGGAGCGTCGCGGCGGCAAGCGGCGGTCGGTAGGAAAGCCCGCACACGAATGGAGACCGGAAACGCACCATCGTGACGTTGCGTTCGGCGTGACGTCGTTAGAAAATGAACAACAGCGAAGGGGTTTCAAATGACGTAGCCAGCGCGGACTGTGGAGTCAGCCTCATCGGCTGAGAAAGGCTATGTTTAAAAATTGCTTACAAATTATACGTAGAACGTATGGGGCTCAAGCTTGGCTCAAATGCTCCCCATAATCCGTTCTACCAGCTGAATGCATTTGATTGCCACCTTTGAAACGTGTTTCTGGGTCACTTTAAGTGAACGCGGACTTTTTTGTGTGAGGAGTGTAATTAAAGATGGACCTTTATTAAGATCCTGCGCCATAGTAGGAATGTACTCACAAAGTTTAAAAACTGTAGGTCCAGCACTTTTGGGCTGGGCAATGATATCTCATCCTACCTGTGTTCACTTTCTTAGGAGTGTAAATTCCAAGATCCCGCTCGCGTTTTGCGGGTTTATTAGAACAAAATCCTCAATTAGTTCTTTGTAATCAAAAGACAGTTGGGCATATCAACTGGGTGAACACATATTGAGTAATCCGTGAAAACACGTAATCTACCCCAAACCCTCATATTGGTGGTTAGGGGAAAACACTGTAAAACAGCTTTAAGACATTCTATAGGTTGCCGATCGATATCCGCAAACACGAATTCGATATCTGAACGGGCCGGCGATAAAATTCGGTCGGTCGTCGGTACTTAATTTTCTTAATCGAAATCCTACTGCGCCAAAACCCACGCTGGCCGTTCACATGAGCAAGACGGGCTTTTCCAGCTATCCTAGCCCCCAGAGAAAAAAATAAAAAGGATAACGCTCCCCCTCCCCTCCCTCTTTCCTTTTTTTTACCGTCGCATTTATTTTCCGCAGAGCTCAGCAAACGGCGTGCGGCGGTGCGAAAAGCAACTTCACTCCAGAGTGAGACGTCGCCTCGGTTGCTATCAAAATCACTAGCAGTGCTGGCATGACGGTGTGCTTCAGGGGAGGTGTAGGTAAAGGAGCACACACGGAAAGGCGATCGGCGATAAAGGCCGCTACTGGAAACGTGAAGTCTTTTTCTTGTAATTTTCATTTCCCGCATCACCGAATACGTCACCGCGGGAAGTTTGAAATCTTGAAGGTGGAGACGCCACGTGGTGCCAACCAGCTGAACTAGAAGCTTCCTGTCCCAGATTTCTGGATATGGCGCAACGCCAGTTGACTTCCGACATCTTCTACCGAATTCGCGAGCAGCATTGTCCTGGTTCCACGGGCCTCACGCGAGTTGTAGCCGCTTACACGATGAATCAGCAAGTGACAC